>JAODAL010001256.1:0-241104 GCA_025379985.1 Phyllomedusa bahiana | reverse complement strand
GACAAAAAATTTTTTTAAAAATTCTTGGGGTTTTTTTTGCCTTTTATAAACCTTTACAAAAGGTAATTTTTGGGGGTATTTTTTTTTACCTTTTAAAAATAGAAACACTGAAGATTGCCCCTTTTGATACAAGTAAGATTCAGTGTAGGGTTGTATAACATGAAAATTTTGGGGTTCCCCTCAAAATAATTTAAATAAAAAATTTCAATGTGGGGGGGCGACTCACTTCTTTGATGTATGTCCCCTAAATTTCATGTATAGAAGTATAAATTAGGTCTTAGCTGATACTTTCCATATTGGATTTTGTATGTCAAAAATTTTCTAAATTGCTTTTCTGATTCACCTAATACTGTTCAAAGTTTAGGAAATTGTAAGGGCGAAGTTGCTACCAACATCCTGAAAGCAGGTGACCTTCACAAAGGTGGAGCAAACTCTCTTGGTGTCCAAAACAGTATTCCCTATATGTGACCTCCCCCCCGGTTTGCTTTTCCCCTGTTTCCCTCAGACCACCCCCTATAACTCCTTTGTTTCAAAAATAGTTGGCCTCCCTTTTTTATTTTCAGTAGTGGATTAGGGGTTTTTT
Source organism: Phyllomedusa bahiana (assembly GCA_025379985.1). NCBI lineage: Eukaryota > Metazoa > Chordata > Amphibia > Anura > Hylidae > Phyllomedusa > Phyllomedusa bahiana. The sequence goes on along the minus strand of JAODAL010001256.1, from coordinate 240,521 downwards.
TGTTTCCTTATAAACCCCACCCTTCCCCTTTCACATCGTGCTATCATGGCTTTCTATGTTATCTGTCCTAAAATCGCAAAAAAAAACATGAAAGAAATGAAAAAATTAGAGTACTATTGCTTTGTTTTCATGGGGTTTTTTCGGTAAGTTTTTGGCTACATTTGTATATTGTATACATAGTCAATCACATTATTATGTCCACCTCCTACTTTCAATGTCAACAGCACAGAGCACATGGTGTGGCAGAGTGACAAAGAGTGGTTGCCTGTGTTGCCACTGGGGGATTGCCCCGGGAGAGACGTCCCCCCAAGAGCCACTTTGGTGGGGGGACCAAGGGTTTATCTGTGCAACATGGGTTTTGCGCTGTTGTTCATGGGTGATATCCAGCCATTATGGGTTGGGTTTCCCCGGAACAGCTCAGATGGGTGGGTGGCCGTTCCCCCGTCCAGGGGCTCCAGTTCCTGTTGGGTGTTGGGCCCAGTCCCGGGATGGCTAAAAAAAGCCTGTCTCTTCAAGTGATCGGGGCCTGGGCTGCAACTGCAGTTTAGAGTGGCATGGAGCTTCAGGAGGCTCTGGCCCCGAGGGTTAGGGAAAGCCGAACCCGTAGGAGATGGGTGAAAATAAAGTGGGTGTTGTGACGCTGGACGTAGGTCCAATCATGTTAGAGAGGGGGTTTTCTATTCGTTTAGGTAGTGGCTAGAGGCCAGGTTTTGTTTTTTTTTGTGTATTATATCCCGACCTCAATAAAACTGGCTGAGGCCAGGGTTTTAAAATGAAGCCTTGTGTCCGAGTGCCCTTGCTTTCCAAAGCGGGGGTCCCGGAGCCAAAATACCCTCCAGGCGGTCCCCGGGGGGCCCAAGCGTGAATGAGGCGCTACAATGGGTATATAAACAGTCTAGAAAAACGATGTTTGATCTGCACGTCCACAAAGTAAAAAAAAAAATGGGCATAGGTGGGGGCTGGGTTTTGGCGTTTAAAATAAAAACATATCCAATATCGCAGCACTTTTTGGTTTTTGGACCAAACATTTTTTTTCTGCCATTTGTATGGGGAGGTGGCTGCCCCCACTTTGGCTTTTGCACGGTTTTGGTCAGAGATGTACACTAGGAATCTCAGATATTCATGTGTCTAGCATAGCGAAGTGCTTTTCCAACAATTCCTACTCTCCTTTTGACTTTTTTGGTTTTTAGTGCTAGTTATGTGCTGCTGATATTTGATTGTGTTTGTATTTTACTGCCACACCAGTGTGCACCTGTGCTCATTTTTTCATAAAAACTTTTTGGATGTGCAGACCAAACATTTTTTTTTCTAGACCATTTGTATGGGGAATTGGCTGCCCCCACTTTGGCTTTTGCACGGTTTTGGTCGGAGATGTACAGATGTAGCAGAACTAAACAGAACAGATAATGCACTGTGATATCACGGCACATAACGTTATCTCACCTTTTTCAATGCTTTTCAATGTCCTTTGTTTACAGATAAGAGCAGATAACATGAAAAGCTGTGATATCACGGTCAAGCTGTACTCTGCTACATCTGTACACTAGGAACCTCAGATTTTCATGTGTCTAGGGTAGCGTTAGTGCTTTTTCAATAATTCCTATGTTCTTTTTGATTGTTTTTAGTGCTTGTAGAGTGCTGCTGATATTGGATTGTGTTTGTATTTTACTACCACACCGGCGTGCACCTATACTAATTTTTTCATAAATATCTTTTTGGATGTGCAGACGAAAAAGGTGTTTTTCTAGACTGTTTGTATGGGGGAGTGGCTGCCTCAACTTTGGTTTTTGCACTCCACCCATCTGCACAAGTTTCTAAATCAATGCAGAGTAGCATGTAGCTGGAATCTTCTCTCCTTGAAATGTGGAGGTCTGAACAGGCACAAAGAGAGGTAACATAGAGTAGGTTCCCATCTGTATTGAGGTTGCATTGTGGTGTGGACTTATTGCTGTTTTGGTCAGAGATGTACAAGTGAGTATCTAAGGTGCGTGATAGGCTGTTTGCACATATAACCCTCACTGCAGTCATGGGTAAATGAGGGGATTGACCAGAATTGCAAAAAGGGATGATTATTGGCTTTCGAGGCAAATGTGTTGTATTTCTGAAACTTTGCAATCTGTGAATGGATCGCTGCTGCCATGGTGAAAGTGTATGTCGACTGGACAAATGGCGCCATTGTGAATACGTAATATGGAAACTTCGGAGCACCACGTGCCAAGGATGTGAGAGGTGAATGTTGGCTATGAAGTTGCTCAAGGGCAGATAGACACGCTACAGTGGAGCAGGTCACCACCAAAATAATCTAATACAACAGTTCAGTGAACCCAAAACTACTAGGCCTCCTAATTTCTTAGGTCTGAACCCAGCAGTTCAGAGAACCCTACTGTGTGTGGGGCCTTGGAGCAGACAGATATCACTGCTAACCAAACTGCATCAGCAGAAAAGGGTTCAATTTCCATGGCAGCATCACAATTGTATCTCTGCTGATTGGGAAATGGTTGAATTCTCTGATGGATGGACACATAACAGGTGAGAAACAACAGAGAATAAACATCCGGCAACCATTGCGGGAAGAACAAGCTGGTGGTGGCAGCATTCAGGTCTGAAGAATGTTTGTTTGCCATTCTCTGGGTCACTCATCCATAAATAAGGCACTGTCAACTGATTTGGTTATGAATCCATCCTTGCAGATCACATGCATCCATACAGTACATGCTGCTTGTCTGTCCTGGAGTAAATGGGAATATGAAACATGCACCACCTTTAACTTGGTCTGGCTGTTCTTCTGCAGGTCATACATACAGGGCAGTGTGGTGCCAATACCACAGTGGCTCAGACCACCTTTACCCTGTCTGGCTGTTTTTGCAGTATACATACAGGGCATGGGTGCCAATACACAGTCTGGCTCAGGCACCACCTTTACCTGGTCTGGCTGTTCTTCTGCAGGTCATACATACAGGGCAGTGTGGTGACAATACCACAAGTCTGGCTCAGGCATCACCTTTACCCTGTCTGGTTGTTCTGCAGGTCATACATACAGGTGCAGTGTAGAGCCAATACCACAAGTCTGGCTCAGGCACCTTTACCCTGTTGGCTGTTCTGCAGGTCATACTACAGGGCAGTGTGAGCCAACCACAAGTCGTTCGCACCACCTTACCCTGGTCTTTATTCTGCAGGTCATACATACAGGGCAGTGTAGAGCCAATACCACAAGTCTGGCTCAGGTAAATCACTTATAGCTTCGTCTGCCTGTTCCAGCAGTAATGCGCCTAGTTTTGCCGTCCTCCAGTCATAAATATGTAGAATCATATGGCTGTGGTGTGTCATACCCCTAGAACGCCCCCACATCTTGGATGCATTACAAAGTGCCGCGGGCGCCACAGAATGCACCTGCTTTTGGAGGGCATCTGCTCATACATCGAGAGAACAGGGCTATGCAGGGCTATGTTCGAAAGGACACCAGAATACTGGCGCAGCCCCGTACAAACAAGTCGCCCTTAGTACCTAAAGGTCTTCTATGAGACTGAAAAATAATGTACCCTCTAGGTGCCAGGTGTTGCTGCTTCATCTCATTTGAGTGAATAACAGACTGAGCCCATAGACAAAATGTGCTGCTATTTTTGTATAAAAAAAAATCTCTTGATAAAAAGTAATTCATGGTTGTGTCCTTACACTTGGCAAACCACGGTAAGTGACCAGATTCAGCTGGCACAAGGCGTGTCTGTGAGTGCAGACCTATCTAGTACAATGTGCTTAATGCAGCAAACTATAGTATAAATCACTGTTGTCGCACTTATGTGCCAAGATTATTAATTGAGCTCGCCATTTATATGCAGATTGCTGCCCGTTTCATCAAACCAAGAAAAAATAGTTATTATTACAAATGACTTTTTAACACTGTTAAAGGCTGATTGCATATGACTGACAAATTAAATGAGTATCTGTGTTGCAGAAAGTTCAGAGAAGCCTTAAATTGTCCACCTTTCGGCTTCATTTTGCAAATTCAATTTATGTAAATAATTATTTTGTAAATACATGACTTATCTGAAACATATCCTACGTTACTGCCTGTAGTGTACTCCAGAGCTGCATTCAAAATTCATCTCAGGGGTATTGGAAGCAGGCAATAGGTTTGTTGTCAGACACACCACTAAGAATTAGGCTATGTTCACACACATTTCACGTCGTATTTGCGCGCCGAAATTACGGTAATCCACAGTTCTCATAGAGAACTATGGATTACGCCTTCTCTTCCCAGACGTACAATGCGATCGTATTGTACGCCCGGGGAGATAAGTTACATGTCACTTATTCGCGGCGCGTAAGCCAGTAATGATAGTCTATGGGCGGCGGGCTGCCGACCCCCCGCTTCGCTGGAGTACACACCGATCTCCCAAACACCCGGCGTAACTGCGGGGCGTACTGTATGCCCCACCATTACGCCGTGTGAACATAGCCATAGATTATTTTCCAGTGCCTGCTATAAATATTATATGCAAATCACCAAAGCTTTCCAAACGTAGAGCTGGCAAGGAAAACTGAGAGATTTCAGCTCCTGGGGCTGCACAATTATGAATGCAGCTCTGGGCTTTAGAGAATATTTTATGAGTCTATTTTTGTCATAGAACAAATAGTCAATTATCATGGTGGTGTTATGCTACCAAGTTCACAAGTAGATAATAAAACTGATACATTTGATAATTTATGCATGTATGCAAATTTTATTTTATTTGTGTTTTCAATGGGATTTTGAAAATAAATCTTTTTGGGTATGATAGGTTACAGTGACATAGACCTACAGGTCATAAGATGCTTGTGCTATTAGGGCCACATGTATGAAAACTGTCTAGGTCTAAAACTCACTTTCTTGCCCATATCAACCAATCAGGGTGCCCCTCATTTTTTAGAGCACTATATGAAATGAGAGGGACACTCTGATTGGTTGCTATGGGCTCTTATTGGTTGCCATGAGTTCTGATTGGCTGCTGTGGGCTCTGATTGTTGCCCACAACAACCAATCAGAGCTCACAGAAACCAATAAGAGCCCATAGCAACCAATCAGAGCCCATAGCAACCAATCAGAGCTCATAGTAACTAAAGTGAGTTTTAGACCTAGACAGTTTTCATACATATGGCCCTTAGGCCCCGTTCACGCGGCTTATTCACGCCGGATTTGCGAGCCGGATTGTGCTCGCAATTCCGGCTTGAATAAGGGGCGGGGGCGGGGCGTGGCCCGCCGGACCCATAGACTTCCATTATCCACGGCGCGTATTGCGCCTGGATAATGTGCATAAAGGGCAATACACTACGTCGAAATCCCTAAAGAAGCATTTATGCTATCTATCATACATGAAAAAACTTTGAGACTCTCGGTTCACATATCATGATCAGAACATGTTTAAAATCATGATATGTGAACCGAGAGTCTCAATGGATAATGTGCATGTCACTTTCTCCCCGCCCGGCGGATCCGCCGAGCGGGTAGGAGCGACGGAATCCACTGTTCTCTATGAGAACAGTGGATTACCGTAATTACTCCGACGGATTGGCGGCGTACTGCAGCGCAATCCGGCGCGGAGTACGGCACCAATCCGCGCCCAAATAAGCTGTGTGAACACGGCCTTAATGTCTTAAATTTGGGTTAAGAGGAACATTCCAGCAAGGCACATTACAACAAGGATAACCAGCTAGCGGCTTTGTGGTACATGTGTATTTTTTGTTTTATAACCTTAAGTTAAGTAGAATGAAAATTGTTAAGATTGTATTCACCTCCATCAATCACTCCATCAACAATTCCAGAGAAAATAGCACAGCACGCCTCCTATTTTGTCTGGTAAAATGCTGGACACCGTGATGGAAGCCCAATGGATACCATTATAGCCAATGGGGTCCAGTGTCAGACTGGGGAGCCTTGGGCCCACAGGTGGAATTGACTCTAGGGGCCCACTGGTGTATTTTGGGGGGGTTCACCATACAGCTACTGTAACTGATTATTACTATGACTATTACCTATTGCACTCTGCCTCCTGCTTTTTCCCCATCTTTCTCTGCCTTCCTGCCTCTCCCAAGGATGCATATACAGTTAAAAACAACTCCAGACTACTGGTGGTGTAACGGTCGTGGTAGTGGATCCTCTGAACCACCACAAGCGATGGCGTAAGCCACGCCAGAGAGCGGAGTCTAAGTAGGTCCGGTTTTCACCAGAGCCCGTCAGAAAGCGGGATGGACTTGCTGCGGCGGATTACTACCAGGTTGCTACCCCTGACGTGACTTGCTTGTGGTGGCAGCCGAGGTGTTGCGTGGTACAGAATCGTGAAGCAGGCTGGTAGTCGGGGACAGGCAGAAGGTAAGGACAGGTGGCAATGGTTCGTGGTCAAGGGACGGAGGTAGAAGGTGCGGTACACAGTAGACGACAAGACACTCAGGAACGCTTCCTCTCAAGGCACAGGGCACTATCGATTCGGCAAGGTGCTCAGGAAGGGGCAGAGCTTAAATAGGATCAGCGCCCGGTGAGACCAATCACCGGCGCACTGTCCCTTTAAAGTTCCCTGTAGTACCGCGCGCACACACTAGGGGGCGCACACGCACCCGGCCGGCAGCAGGAGCGTGTACCAGGACGGAAACAGAAGCGTGGTGAGGTATGTGGGATACAGAGCTGCCGTGGTGTCCGCAGCCCGAGTACCGGGCTGCGGTACCGGCCACAGCTGGGAACGCTGCGGCGGTGCGGGTGTGCCTGCGACCAGACACGGGGGTCGCAGGGACACCCATAACAGTGGTTTCCTCTGTTCCCGTTGTGAGCCAGTAAGAGCCTGATGGGGTCAGTCAGGCCCCTTTGCTGTGTGGTAGTTTTGAATTTGAGTCAAAACCAAATTGGACCCAAATCCTAAGGGCTTTCACGTGGGTCGTCTCAAAAAAAGTTTTCCAATATTTGACAAAAATCAACAAACCCCAATCAACAAACTGGGATTAAGGTTTTTATTTTTGTAATGGGTTTTGTTGCTCCAACACACTATACACGTGCCATTATCTTCTAGGAACAAGGCAATGTTTCCTTATTCCTTTGCTGGACATGTTTCCACTACTGCTGTCAGGGCTAAGCTGTGCTCAGACTGCAGACAGGCTGCAACAGCTGATGTGCACTCCCTCCCTGATACACTTGCTGCTGTCAGCTCTGTGAGTGACAGGGGCCCAGCCACTCCTGACAGGGGGCGAGTGCACCAGCCAATGGGAGGACCCGGAGGCCGCTCCAATCAGCTGCAGGGGTGGTATCCTGGAATCCCATTTAAACTCCCTGAAAGCTGACCTGTGATATTCCTGGCTACCTTGTGGTTCTTGTTCTTTGTGTTGTTGTTTTGCTAACCAGTATACCTGACCTCGCTTGTTCTCCTGACCCCGGCTTGTCTCCTGTTTTGTGCTTTGCTTCCTTGGCTTTGACCTTGCTTGTTTACTTTATCCTTGGTTCTGTTGGGGCTTTGGCTTCCTATTTGATATTTGGCCCTGGATTTGTTTGACTATTCTTGCTTCTGACGCCCCAGCACTTTAGCAGCGCAGGGACTGTCGCCCAGTTGCCGTCTGCCGCCTAGGGCAGCATGTCAAGTAGGCAGGGACAGTGGGCTGGGTTCCAGTTAGGGCTCACTGCACCTCCCTTGATGTGACATTATCACAGGCCGAAACCGTTACTGCTCTACCCTCCATGGACCCCATGACAGCTCTGGTAGAGCAGATGCAGGGCAAACCCCAGCTTGTTCCAGGATCTGGCGCTGAGGGTAGAACAACAGGAGGCTACCCAAGTCAGAGGGCCCCGCATTACCTTCCCCTCCTTGGAACCCCCTATCCGTTGCCTGACAGGTTTGCAGGTAACAGGAGGGCCTTTGTGGCATTTAGAGAGGGTTGTCGCCTGTATTTCAGGCTCCGCCCACTTACCTCAGGGAATGAGGAACAAAGGGTGGGAATTTTTATTCCTTACTGCAGGGTCCCCCCCGGAGTGGGCATTTTCGTTACCGCATGACTCACCTCAACTGTCTTCTTGGACAGGTTCTTTGCCGCTTTAGGGGGGTACTCTTAATGGACCCAGATAGGGAAGCTGTGGCTGAGGCTCAGCTGACCACCTTGGGGCGGGTGAGAAGACTGTGGAGGAGTTTGCTCCGAATTTCGTCACTGGTGCGTTCCGTCTGGGTGAACGACGCAGCTCTCAGATTGCCAGTTTAGATTAGGGTTAGCTGACCATGTGAAGGATTTTTTGGTTTGGCTTACCCTACCCCTGGTACTTTAATTTGAAGCCATGGCACTGGCCGTTTCTTTGGGACAGACGTTTTAGGGAAGAAAACGGCAAGAAAAGGTTCCCCCCCGGTGGTCCACACCATGGCCACCCCTAGACCCGTTTTTTCCGACGTAAACCCAGAGGGAGCCCATGAAAGTAGGGCTTTTTCTGTCACTGCGGCTAGTGACCGTAGGACTACTCGTCGCATCCAGGGTTGTGCTTTCTACTGTGGAAAAGATGGACACAGAATTCGGGAATGCTCCTGAAGGAAGACAAGGTCGGAAAAACTCCAACGCCTAGGTGGTCAGCAGGTGTATCTAATAAGTTGCTGCTACCAGGTAAGATTTCATACTTGTCGCTGTCCGGTTCTGGGAGTGCGTTTGTGGATTCTGGTTCAGCTTCTAATTTTGTTGATGCGTTTTTCGCCAAACGTCTGAGCCTACCTTGTAAAACGCTATCTGACTCGCTGCGGGCTGTGGCTATTGACTCCACCCCACTAGCTCGGGCGCAATCCAATATTGTATCCCTGAGCTGGAGATGGTGGTCAGATCCATACATATTGAAAAGTGTATTCTATTTGTCATGGAGGGGTTGCCCGCTGATGTGGTGTTGGGGCTGCCCTGGCTTCAGAAACATAATCCAGTGTTTGACTGGAATTCAGGAAATTAGTCAGGTGGGGACAACGGTGTGTTGACAGATGTCTCCTTACCATGCTGGGCAATACTGATGTGAAGCCTAATGTTCTATCTGGAAGCGGTGGTTTCCAGCATTGAAGCCTTATGCGGGATCTTGTGAAGTTCGATGCTCGGGCTAAGGTTCCCAGAACTCGTCCTCCTGGTGAACTATGCCCCCACCTGTAAACCCGAACGTCCGTAGTGGTTCAGGAGGTGGTTAACCTGGTGGCTTATCGGCTGAAATTACCCTCTTCTCTCTGTATACATAATGTGTCCCGTCGTGCAATTCGTAAGAGGTATATTCAGCCTGTGACTCCCCCTCTAGGCCTCCTTCTCCAGTTCGCATAAGAGGGGGAGTAGAAACCCAGACCAGGAAGAGTCCAGTGGGCCCCTCCTAAAAGGGAGGTTTCTGCAGGGCTAAGCTGTGCTCCCGACTGCAGACAGGCTGCAACAGCTGATGTGCGCTCCCTTCCTGATACACTTTCTGATGACAGCTCTTTGAGTGACAGACGCCCAGCCCCTCCTGACAGGGGGCGAGTGCACCAGCCCAATGGGAGGACCGGAGGCCGCTCCAATCAGCTGCAGGGGCGGTATCCGGGAATCCCATTTAAACTCCCTGAAAGCTGACTGCTGCGCCTGTGAATTCCTGGCTACCTTTTGGCTCTTGTTTTTTTTGTGTTGTTGTTTTGCTAAACCAGTATAACCCGAAACCCCGGCTTGTTCTCCTGACTTCGGCTTGTCTCCTGATTTGTGCTTTGCTTCCGTTTGCTTTTGACCTCGGCTTGTTTACGTTTATTCCTCTGGTTCTGATTTGTGGCTTTGGCGTTCCTATTTGATATTGACCTGGACTGTTTGACTATTCTTCCTTCTGACGGCCCCAGCACTTTAGCAGCGCAGGGACTGTCGCCCAGTTGCCTCCCCCGCCTAGGGCAGCCGTCAAGTGGCAGGGCCAGTGGGCAGGGTTCCAGTTAGGGCTCACTGCACCGCCCTTGACGTGACAACTGCCTAATAGTTAGGGTCCTCTCTTAACCCTACTTTCTGTATCAAACACCACACTTAGGCCAAAAAAATTGTTTTGAAATGCAAGTTAACCATACATTTATTTCTCAGAACAATTTCAATATGACAACATAGTTATATCTCCATGCATGTCCAGTGCTTCTCTTTGGAAGATCAAAATTTGTCAGTCACTTATTTTTCAATGTTCCATAGAGCTTAAAGGGGTTGTCTCATGTCAAAGTTTCATAGGATGCATGAATGAAATAATGCTGCTTTGCTCTGTCACTTCCTGTCTGTAATTAGCATATCAGCTCTGTGTATTCAGACTCCTCTGTTTATCAGTCTAGATTAGTTAAATTACCTTCTCTGAGGTCCAGAGAAGCTTCTGAGCTATTGTAAACAGTAGAGTAATTAGTCTTTTATCTGAAAGATCAGATAACACACAAGCTCTCACTCTGCAGGCCACTAGGTGTGTGTTGACTTCACTTCATGCTATCAGATAGAAAAAACAGCAGAGGAAAAGGAGTACACAGGTCGGTTACTTGGGGAACCAGAGAGAGCACTGAAGGTGAAAAAAATCACTTGTAGCTGCTTATCAAAAAAAGACGAACAACGCAAAATATTTGGAAAACGTCTTCATTTAGTGTTCCCTACATTTTGAAAGCTATTCTTTGTAGCGAGATAACCCCTTTAAGTGGAAAACTTCCAAGCTACAGTGAAGACTTGCAAGTACTGGATATGCATGTAAATATAATTATGTGGCCATATTGAAATTGTACTGAGATATAAGTGTATGTATTGAATGATAATTGTATAAACAAGCATAATTTGAATTTCAAAAGATTTTTTTCTGGCCTAAGTGTGGTGTTTGTCGCTCCAATGTCACTTCCAGCTGATATCACTTCTAGTCCAACTCTGTGGTTATCTAAGTGACTTTGAGCCGGAAATGACATCAGAGCAACAGCACCATGAGAACAGAAGTGCTGGGGAATTCACTCAGATCTTGTAAAAAAAAAAATCTTAGGGTTCTGGTTACACTTAAGGTTAGGGCCAGGTTTAGGGTTAGATTTCCTAAATTGGAATTTTTAACAAGTTCAGTTGGACTGGTGTTGAACCGAATGGGGACTAAACTGAGCAACACTAGTATCCAGCATATTAGGGATCTCCTATGACAAAGCAGAACAATGGATGGGAACAAAACCTTAAAAAGGTTGCTTCCTTTGGACAATTCTTGGACATTGGATGTCCTAATTCTAGTGTCTCCAATGGTCTGTGAAACCTGGCAGCAAAAGTTAAATTCTTCTATAATGCCACCACAGAGGAAATTAAGTTTTAGACACTTCCCATGCCTGATTTATCCAGATTCAGCTTTCACTGTGCTCAAAAGGGGATGTGTGTGATTGGTTTGAACTGCAGATCATGTGACCCAGTAGGCTAACATCACCATGCTTTCTCTGCAGTGTGCTCACTGTAGTCAAACAAAGTTCTGTTTATATAAAGAGATGTAGGTAGCTACAATGTAGCTGAGTGGTTAGAGACTCTGTCTGTGAGCACATGGTTCCTAGGTTAAAATATCTGCAGAAACCAAACCTGTGGATTTCTGTTCTCTTTATCAATGCCCATACCTGATTGAGGTTTCTTTTTCCTTTTTGCTAATTTGCACATTCTGACTAATTACTAAGGCGCACGGAGGACGGGAGTAGAATGACAGCACCTGGGGTTGAATACTCGCTCAGCAGTGAGTGTGTAAGTGGAAAAGTGATGTCTGAGCATGTGCGACCAGGACTGAGGAGCTCTTGTCACTGGTCGTATCCCCTGGAGACGAGCTGTACACTATGGGTCACTAAAGTAGCAGCTAAATCAAAAATGGTGCAGAATTTTTAATAACAATGAATGGTGAAAATTTTTATTTTTTCATTCGAAAGCTTCCAATGCCAATTTTACTTCATGGCAAAACCCTTTTAATGCACACAAGTGCTGGCTCCTTCCGGTAGAGATGACACTTTGAGGTCACCCTTCACGTTGACTACTTGATAGAGCTTTGGAATTAGACACCTGTTTTAACTCAGAATGCACCAATAGGGTATTTAAAAATGAACTTTTTATTTAAATCAGTTACTCATTAATATACTAGAGATTGCAATCTAAGAATCCCACATAGCCCTAAGCAAAGGGGAACATGAGGTTGGGATGCGGGACCTATAGCTCCTATATAGTCTTATAGCTGCTGAGTGTATAGCTGTATGGATTTAAAGGGGTTGTCTAACCATGCAGTTTTAATAACCAAAAGCTTTAACTTATTTATCCTGTCTGTTCCTGGTTAGGCTGCAGGTGATTCTATAGCAGTGATTAGCATATCAGCTCTGTATTCTTCACAGCTTTTCTAATTGCTCTGACCACAGGAGATCTTATCTGTGGTTTTGTTTACATTAAGCTCTGAAGTTCTCTGCACTACTTATACCCCTTTGTTAGAGATAAGGCACTGAAGCTGCTGGTGTCCTGTGTGCTGACCTGTGATGATGAAGTGACTCCCTGCTATCAGATTAGATACAGAACAGAGAGAGCAAGGGAGAGCAGGTTGGCAACTTAAAGAAACCTGTGAGCACTCAGAGCTCATAACATCTATATTATCTCTGCAACAAAGCCAAAAAAAGGAATGTATTTTGAAAAAGTCTTCATTTACTGTTCCATACATGTTGAACACTAATCTTTGTAGTGAGACAACTCCTTTAAGCAAGGGTGGTTCTGTTGTAAGAGGAAGGCATAGATGCATGCCTAGTGTTTTTACTGTGAGGAGCATTGGGAAAAGAGGAACATATCTTTGGGAGGGGGATCTATAGCGCCTGCATAGTCCTGTCTGTATAGTTGTATAGATATAAGCAAGGGTGGTTGTCCTGTGAGAAGAAGGCGTATGTGAATGTATAGTGTGTTACTGTAAGGAGGGAGTGGTCTAGAAATAGATGTAGCTTCCAGAACCCCCCGAAGCCCTAAGCGACGGGGGACCATGACTTTGGTAAGGTGGAACCTAGAGCTCCCCTATAGTCTGGGAGTTTTGGCTGTATAGCTGTAGGTATTTAAGCTGATGGTTTCAGTGTTTGCATAGTATATTTATTGTTAGTAGCTTTGAGCAAAGGGGATAGGTTTTGAGAGGGCAGCTTATAGTCCCTGCATTGTGTTTAAGCTCCTGCCTGTGTAGTTTATAGTTATGAGCAGGGGGGTTTGTGATATGAGAGGGAGGAGTGGCTGGATGGGAAGAGTTTACTGTGAGGTGGGTGGGGTTTAGCTATAGATATAACTTCTGGTCTTCACTTCCTGCTTCCTCTTTCTTCTCACCAAGAAGCAAGGAAAGATGTCTCTCCCACCCGCCCCTATTTTAATGAATGCTCTGAAGCTTGTGTTTATCTATGATCTGTACAATGATGAATGTATTATTGTATTGTTTTATATTGACTTTATTGTATACCTGGTTTAAAAAAAAAAAAAAAAAAAAAAACAGTTATTATGATACTGATGAGTACTTGTGTTGGCATTATCCGTTTAAGCCCAAGGGAAGGGCGATCCTTCAGCCATGGTTCCCTAGAGGTTTCCTCCACAAGGGGTTTTTCCTCTCCTGAGTGCTGTAGGATGACTCCTAGTGGGTCTGGGATTTGCTACTTGGTCAAAAAAAAAAAAATGGAAAATATGAATCTTGGTATTATAACCTGTCACAGCTTTTATGTTGCGGTGCAGGAGTCAGGTGGAAGTTGCAGGTCAAGTTATGGTGGACTAATTTTAACTAATAGAGGATGTTAAACCTCATAGTGTGAAGAGGCTGAGCTTTGGAAGTGGCCAGCCTTAAGGATGGTATAATGGTAATGGAATCCAGGGGCGGGCACGGTGGTTAATCAGGAGTGAGGATCTTCAGTAGGGTCATTGGTGCCCCTAAAGTGTACTGGCTCTGCTAGAATGGCAAGCCAGAGCGTGCCGCCCCTTTATTGCTGTCTGGCCGGGTACTGCATGTCAGACAGATGGGAATATCACACAATTGTCTAGCACTCCACCTGACTCCTTCCATGTTTGTTGTACTTATATGGTTTGAATAAAGCTGTGGCCATTTGACACCAAAAGAGAACGTGTTTGTGCATTTATTCTTGGTTTTAAACTGGGTACTAGTTAGAGCGGGGTTCATCCCATATCCAAAAGTCATGTCTTCTCTCTCTTCCTCTTTCTCTCACCAGACAAACTGGAGGCAACATTTCCCTCACACCTGTCCCACTCTTAATGACTGCTTTAAAGTTTGTGTTTTAGCTATTACCTGTCCAATGATGCCTGGTTTATTATATTTATATTACATACCCTCTATCTCTTTGTCTGGTATCAGATACAGTTTTATTATGAAGTTGATCAGTCATGGCTCTAGGGAAATCCTCCACAATGGCTTTTCCTCCCTTGTGCTGTAGGATGACTTTTCGCGAGTCAGGGATTTGCTATTTTTTGCCTTTTATTCATAATTTTTTGCCTGGATATTTCTAGTAGTTTTATGTTGCTGCCATTAAAATAAGTGATAAAAAATAAAATTAAAAATAATAAAAAAGGGTCATATGTATCATGGCAGATTTTATAAACTGTCACAGCTTATATGTTGCAGCTTAGGAGTCAGGTGGAAGTTACCGGAAAAGTTATGGTGGACTAATTTAAACTAATGGAGGATGTTAAAGGGGTTGTCTCACTACAAGAATGGCTTATTATGTTAAAGATATTGGAAAAACAAGTCACTTTTTAAATGGACACATATTGCAGTGTCCTACCTATTCCTAGATAACCCCTCATGTATGGGCTGCATCAGCTCCTCAGGTCGCTATAGCTACAGACCTGTTTTCTCTCACCTGATAGGCAGTCAGTGCTGGTTGCAATAGCTACAGACCTATTTGATCTCTCCTGATTGGCTGCCAGTGTTGGTCACTATAGCTAAAGACCTGTACGATCTCTCCTGATAGGCTGCTAGCACTGGTCTCTATGGCTATAGACCTACTGCCCTCAGTAGCTCATCACTGCAGGCTAGTAGTAGCCATTAGAAGCCAGTAAACACACCCCTGAATTAAAAAATGAAACCGAGAAAACAGGACTGAGGTGAGATGAATCAATGTAGTGAGACAACCCCTTTAAGCCTCATGGTGTGAAGAGGCTGAACTTTGGAAGTGGCCAGTCTTAAGGATGGTGCAATGGTAACGTCAACCAGGGGCGGGCACGGTGGCTAAGCAGGAGTGAGGATCTTCAGTAGGGTCATTGCTACCCCTGAAGTGTCCTGGGTCTTCCAGAATGGCAGCCAGAGTGTGTTGTCCCTTTATTGCTATCTAGCTGGGTACTACATGTCAGACAGCTGGGGATCTCACATAATGGCCTAGCACTTCACCTGACTCCTTCTGTGCTTGCTGGACTCCTGTGGTTATTATAATAAAGCTGTAAACACCAAAAATAACATGTTTTGTACATTTATTAGAGCGTTTAAATTATAGTACAGGGTGGGCCATTTATATGGATACACCTAAATAAAATGGGAATGGTTGGTGTTATCAACTTCCTGTTTGTGGAACATTAGTATATGGGAGGGGGAAAACTTTTCAAGATGGGTGTTGACCACGGCGGCCATTTTGAAGTCGGACATTTTGGATCCAACTTATTTGTTTCCAATAGGAAGAGGGTCATGTAACATATCAAACTTATTGAGAATTTCACAAAAAAAGCAATGGTGTTCTTTGTTTTTAACATAACTTTATTCTTTCATGAGTTATTTACATGTTTCTCTTCATTTACAGCCATTTTGCAGAGGTTAACACATGAGGAGCGGATAGAAATTTTGTTGATGTCTGGTGAACGCAGTACCCAGGTAATTGCAGCAGATTTCAACGCAAGACACCCTATGAGAACACCCATCTCCCATGCTACAGTTAGCTGTCACGTACCCAGACGTAGAAGTGGATCCACTGGACCGCCGCAAGCGATGGCGTAAGCCACGCCAGGGAACGGAATCTAAGTAGGTCCCGGTTTTCACCAGAGCACGGCGCAAAGCGGGATGGACTTGCTGCGGCAGGAGTCTACCAGGTCGTTACCCCTGACGTGACTTGCTTGCGGTGGCAGCCAAAGTATAGCGTGGTGCAGAATCGTCAGGCAGGCTCGTAGTCGGGGACAGGCAGAAGGTCAGGGCAGGCGGCAATGGTTCATGGTCGTGGACAGGCAGTAGGTCAGGACAGGCGGCAAGATGCGTGGTCGAGGAACGGAAGCTAATGGTACGGTAAAACGGTAAGTCAGAACAAGGTTTGGAACGCTTTCTCAGTAGGCTAAATGGCACTAAAGATCCGGCAACAGCCCCAGGAAGGGGCAGGCTTAAATAAGGGCAGTGACCGGCAATAGCCAATTACCGGTGCACTGGTCCCTTAAATTTCACAGAGCCGGCGCGCGCGCGTGTTAGATGTCGGGAACGCGCGCGCCAGGAGGCTGGAGCAGAGACAGGAGCGCGGCCGGGTAAGTAAGAAGGTGGCCGGCCGGCCGGCCGGGGAAGCGTGCCCACCGCCCGACATGCGGGCGGCGGTGCCGCTCGTGCGGGGACCACGGGTGTGCCCGCGACCCGGGGCGGGGGTCGCGGGCCCACCTGTGACAGTACCCCCCCCTTTGGGCTCCCCCTCTTTCTGGCCTAGAGGAACCTCTGAATGATGTTACGATCCAGAATATTGTTTTCTGGCTCCCGGGACCTCTCTTCGGGCTCCGAACCCTTCCAGTCAATGAGAAAAAACCACTTCCCTCTGACCATCTTCACATCAAGACTCTCCTTTACCGTAAAGACATCGGTGGCATCGGCCTCAGGAGTGGGAGGAGCAAGTACCCGAGAGAAGCGATTAAGGATGACCGGTTTTAGCAGGGAGACATGGAAGGAGTTCGGGACCCTCATAGTGGGAGGAAGGCGGAGCTTGTATGCCACTGGATTAATGCGCCTAAGCACCTCGAATGGACCCAGGAACCGGGGGGGCGTTTCGATGGGTTCTCCCGTCGTGCCTTGCCTTGCCAATATTTTCATGGACTCGTTTGAGGATTTTCATGTTATGCACAATCCTTGGAGCTGCCACATAGTAATGTGGCAGCGTTATGTGGACGATGTCTGCATGTTTTGGAGAGGCAATGAGGAGGAGTTGGATGATTTCATGCGGCATATCAATGCGGCTCATCCGCAGATCGAATTCACTTTAGAAAAAGACCGTGAAACTATAAACTTCTTAGATGTTACTGTTAAAAAGGAAGGTGCCAATGCATCAACTACACTATATTCTAAGGAGATCGATAAAAATAACCTACTTGATAGTCGTAGTCAACATGCCCCTAGTGTTATTAATGCAATCCCTAAAGGACAGTTCTTAAGGGCTCGCCGTATTTGTTCCTCAAATGAGAGTTATCAACAGCAAAAGAGAAAACTAATTCACAAGTTCATGCAAGAGGTTACTCTAAAGAGATAGTTTCAAAGATAGGAGAAGAAGTGGGTGCCTTGACACGCAATGAATCGCGGGCCCCTAAACCTAGAGAAAGCGATCATAGATGTGGATACATTTCAGTGTATGATTCCCATGCTAATCTGGTTAGGAGAACCATTAGGAAATATTGGCACCTGTTGCAAAAAGATAAAAAATAGGCCATTTTTTAAAAATGTTTTAAAAATTTATTTATCAGAAAGGGAAATCCCCGGTATTTTGTTGTAATTAAATTCTTAAAAAAAAGATTAGCCCCAAAAATTTTCCTTCGACCAGAGAGGGGTTTACTTACCTCCCTTTCCCTCCCACAATTGTAATGGCATAATAAAGGGCCACTTTTGCCCACCATCACAATACCCGGTCCCTACCGGGCTCTTCACGGCACAACCACAGTTATATACTTCTTAAAGTGTATGGCAAAATGTTAGTCGGCCCAGACATCCGGGATGATACCGGGTTAAAGGCCAACGAAATAGTTCAAATTCGCTTATAAAGTCCCGAATGGAGAAAAGCCCTTGCGGGTTGAGCAGAGGGTTAAGGATAAACAACAAAAAAAAAAAAGTTTGGGGAAAATGGGCGTTGCTAGCATTTTGAGAGGCACTTAATGTATCAACTTCGCTGGGGTGTGTTGGGGGGAAAGCACGGGTAGTGACAGTTCAGACTAATTTGCGATTTTTGCAGCGCGAAGTATTTTGGACCCAAAAATTTGGATGCCTAGCTCCGAAAGGGGTTAATGAAACTCCTGGGGGAAAGTATTTTTTAATTACATTGTTGCAATTTTTTTTTCCCCCCATAGGGGATTCTTTTTATAACAGTTTATTTGGGGTTAACTTAGAGTGCCAAATATGCTATTTATTGTATGCTGTGAAATTGAATAAAATTGTTACACAGTTTGTATTTTTTATAAGAGTGTTATTAGGTTTCTTGAATGTAGTTGTCCTATATTGCATAGTAGGCGGGACTAATTACTTTCACCTGTATCCAGGGGAATAAATAGCTTGCAATCTAGGATCCTTTCTCACACTTGAGAAGGGGCGTGGTTATCCCCGAAACGTCGTGTGGTGTTTTCTTATGGAGGACATTCTCAACCGGCGTTCCCTTTGATCTCTGCTGAAAGCAATCGGAACCAGTAGATACTTATGGCGGATACCTGCTGATCTTTGGGACATCTAACCCATCGAGGACTCCAGGTTACATTTTCTTGAATTCTTCATTATGTCTTGTGAGAAGTACATAAATTTCAGCTAATGCTTGAATATAGCAATATTGGCGAAGATTGGTCTATGATATAAAGAATTAAAAATATTCATAAAAACGCAAAAAGAATATTTGTGTTTCACGGCATATTGTCCTTATTTATGCTGTTTACCCAGGAACCGGGGACCCAACTTATAGCTGGGAACCTTGAAACGTATATATTTAGCCGACAACCCCCAACCTTGTCACCTGGCGAGAAGGTTGGCGGAGGTCTTCGTTTTTTTTGTCGGCTTGTTGCCTTTGGGTGCGGCGGAAACCCTGGATTTAGTATTGGTGCGTCTGCTTCCAGATAGCTGTCAGTCCTGGACCAGCTCTGCCCAGCAGGACTCGGAGGGCACAGAAAGGGGGAGGGGTGGGCGGGGAGTCGCCCGTAGACAATGAAGAAAGGAGCAGCTCCGTCAGACCCCCGAGTCCAATGAGTTATAGGAGAACTCGGCCCAGGGCAACAGGCTGGACCAATCATCCTGGCGGCCGGAGACAAAGTGGCGCAGGTAGCAACCTGGGGTCTGGTTTACTCTCTCTACCTCCCCATTGGACTGGGGGTGTAGGCTGAAGAAAAGTCCAATTTCATTTGCAGTTGGTTGCAGAGGGAGCGCCAAATCTGAGACAAATTGAACCCCCGGTCCACACTATGTGCCGAGGAACCCATGCAGCCGAAAAATATGTAGAAAAAATAAACTGGAAAGGTGGGGGGTGAGGGCAGGCCCCGGCAGAGGAGTGAAGTGGGACATTTTTGAAAACCGGTCTGTCACCCCCCAAATCACGGTGTTGCCAGTGGAAGGAGGGAGATCCGTGATAAAAATCCATGGCCAAACGTGGGTCCAAGGACAGCTAGGTATAGGTAGAGGAAGGAGCAGACCTGCCGGTTTGAGACGAAGAGACTTGTTCCTGGCACAGGAAGTGCAGGACTCCACGAACTCACAAACATCCTGGGCTAGGCCCGGCCACCAGTAGAACCGAGAGATGAGGGAACAGGACCTCTGTACTCCTGGGTGACCCGCCATACGGGAGCAATGACCCCAAACAATATCTTCTTCCGGAGAGCTGGCAAAACTTTATGTCTTGCCGGGGGAATGCGTTGTAGGTCTACCGATGCGGCAGAGATGAGCCGTTCTGGAGAGATAATGTGCCGTGGAGTGGACTCGTCCCCAGTCACATCCGAAACATGGGAGAGAGCGTCGGCCTTGACATTTCGTTCCGCAGGGCGAAAATTAATGAGAAAATTAAACCGGGAAGAGAGACCAACGAGCCTGGCGTGGATTTAAGCGTTGAGCCGTCTGAAGATATAGCAGGTTTTTATGGTCGGTATAAATGCTGACTGGGTGACGAGCCCCCTCCAAGAGATACCGCCACTCTTCCAGAGCCAGCTTGATGGCCAGTAATTCCCGGTCGCCGATAGAGAAATTCCTTCAGCAGAGGAAAAAAACTTTTAGAAAAAAACCGCAAGTGACGGGTCTTTGGCCTTTGGGTCCTTTCTGGGAGAGTACGGCCCCGGCCCCACCGAGGAGGCGTCGACTTCGAGAAAAAATGGTTTTTTTCTGTATCTGGCCGGGAGAGTACCGGCGCGGGAGGCGAAGGCAGATTTTTAACTTAGAAAAGGCTTCCTCTGCGCTGGTGGCCAGAGCTTTGGTTTGGGCGGTTCTTCTTGGTCAAAGCCACTAAGGGAGTTTGCCAGCGAGGAGAAATGTGGTATAAATTGCTATAGTAGTTGGCGAACCCCAGGTATCTTTGTATGGCACGGAGACCCAGGGGGCGCGGCCACTAAAGGACGGCAGACAGCTTAGTGGGGGTCCATCTGCAGGCCCTTGTCGGAAATGATGTAGCCGAGGAATGGTAGACTCTGCTGATGAAACAGGCATTTCTCAAGTTTGGCATAAAGGCGGTTGGCCCTTAGACTTCTGAGGACTTGTCGTACGTGAACTTGATGGGACTCAAGGTCGGGGGAGAACACCAGAATGTCGTCTAGATACACAACCACGCACGTTACAGGAGGTCCCGGAAGATTGATTAACGAATTTTTGGGAAGACGGCCGGGGCATTGCAGAGCCCGAAGGGCATGACCAATACTTGAAGTGCCCGCGCGGGTGTTGAAAGCGGTTTTCCCATTTACCCGCCCTCACGTATCCGTATGGGTTATAGGCCCCTCGCAGGTCCAGTTTATAAAGATCTTGGCACCTCGTACCGGTCAAAAAGCTCCTTTGATCAGGGCAGAGGATAGCGGTTCTTTACGTGATCTTATTGGGGCCTCGATGGTCTTTGCAAGGCGTAGAGTACCGCCCTTCTTAGCACGAAAAAGAACCCGGCTCCGGTGGAGAGGAGGACTTGGGATGAACCCTTCTGGAGATTCTCCTTGATCTATTAGACATAGCCAAGGTCTCAGGTACGACAGGGGGTAAACCCTGCCACGTGGAGGAGACGTCCCGGGCACCAGATCAATAGGACAGTCATTGGGCGATGGGGTGGCAACGTCTCAGCTTGCTTCTCAGAGAAGACGTCTGCGAAGGGCTTGGTATGGTGCGGGAAGGCCATCAAGGCTTAGACACCCAGGAGAAGCGGTGACACCGGGCGAGGTGCCACCAAACAGCGAGACTGACATCCGAACCCCAACTAGGACTTCGCCCGTCTCCAGTCGAGCAATGGGAGCATGGTGTTGAAAACCACGGAGACCCAGGAAATGGACGAGGGGGGACCGGGGTAGTACGTAGAACACAAGTCTCTCCTTGTGCTACCCCTACTTGTAGGACCAGAGGCTCAGTCGGAACCGAAATTTGGGTCCTTGAGAATCTCACCACTGACAGAGAGATGAGTTTGGGGCTTCTCCAGACGGATCACAGGGAGTTATGCTGGGACACCAGGGCAGCGTCCAAGAAATTTCCAGCAACCCAGATTCCATGAAAGCAGTAGCGTGAAACTGAGAACCAGGCCCAGTGCCGACGATCCAGGGCATGGTCAGGCGAGGAGAGGGCTTGCTCTCACCTAGGGCGCTCGCCTACGTACCCTAGGTGCGCCCGTTTCCCCGGACCGCTGAGGCGCAGGGGGCAGGATCTGCGAAAATGGTCTTTCACTGCCGCAGTACAGACAAAGATTCTCCTCACGTCTTTGGTTAGCTCCGTTGTAGACAGGTGGGCTCTATCCACTTCCATGGCTTCCTTGGCGGCAGGTGAAGAGGGCAACTGAGGCGGGCCTTTGAAATATGGAGACAGCGAGGGAGACGGCGTGGTCTAGCCTGTTCCGTTCCTGCCGGAGTTCCTCCTGGGTTCCGAGAAACGGATGTCAAACCGAGTGGCCAGGGAGATAAGGTCACTCAAGGGAAAAGGGAGATCCCGGGCGATAGGCATCCTTGACGCGGCTGGAGAGGCCCTTCTTGAAGGTGGCAGTCAATGCCAGCTTCATTCCAAGATTAACTCGGAAGCCAACGTGCGGAAACGTACGGCATAGTCGCCTACGGAAGAATCACCTTGGCGCAGGTTTAGCAAGGCGGTTTTCGGCAGATGAAGCCCGGGCCGGTTCCTCGAATACATCCTGAACTCGGTGAGGAAGGTTAGCCAGGTTGGCTGTGACCGGATCGTCCCTGTCCAGAGGGAGTAGCCCAGGCCCTGGCTTTCCCGGAGAGAAGGCTGAGCCGAACGCCACCTTCTAACCGTTCGGTAGGAAATTGGTTGCCCCCTTAATCGATATGCAGGGAGCATTGGGTGATAAGCCCCTGCAGGCCTTGGAGTCCCCATCGAACTTTTGGGCGGCATAGATTTGCGGAGCCGTGGACCAGCGGTCGGAGCCGGAACCGGAGGGGCAGCGGGAGCGGGTGTGTGCGGGCGGCCGGAACTGCTGCATCATGGCGGAGAGGATGGCTGAGTTGCTGGGCTTGCTGAGCGATCTGGGTTGCGGGCTGCTGGGCACACAATGGCGGTGAGGTCAGCGTCAGACGGCAGAGGCACCTTGGCGGATCCATGGCCGGATCTTACTGTCAAGTACCCAACGTAGAAGTGGTATCCACTGGACCGCCGCAAGCGATGGCGTAAGCCACACCAGGGAACGGAATCTAAGTAGGTCCCGGTTTTCACCAGAGCCCGCCGCAAAACGGGATGGACTTGCTGCGGCGGGAGTCTACCAGGTCGTTACCCCTGACGTGACTTGCTTGCGGTGGCAGCCAAAGTATAGCATTGGTGCAGAATCGTCAGGAAAGGGTCGTAGTCGGGGACAGGCAGAAGGTCAGGGCAGGCGGCAAAGGTTCGTGGTCGTGGACAGGCAGTAGGTCAGGACAGGCGGCAAGATGCGTGGTCGAGGAACGGAAGCTAATGGTACGGTACACGGTAAGTCAGAACAAGGGTTGGAACGCTTTCTCTGTAGGCTAAATGGCACTAATGATCCGGCAACAGCCCCCGGAAAAGGGGCAGGCTTAAATAAGGGCAGTGACCGGCAATAGCCATTTAACCGGTTGCATGGCCCTTTAAAATTTCACAGAGCCGGGGCGCGCGCTTAATGTCGAGAGAACGGCCGCGCGCCGGGAAAGGTGGAAGCAAAAAGAAGGAGCCGGGCCGGTAAAAGTAAAGAAGGGGTGGCCGGCCGGGAGCGTGCCCACCGCCCGACTTCGGCGGGGGGGGGGCGGTGCCGCTCGTGCGGGACCCCCGGGTGTGCCCCCGACCCGGGGCGGGGGTCCCGGGCCACCCGTGACATTAGCAAATGCTTGCCATATACCTAATGGCCATCAATAGGAAGTTGTTATCACCAACCATTCCCATTTTATTTAGGTGTATCCATATAAATGGTCCACCCTGTAGTTTGAGTTGTATTAGGTGGATTGAAGGTTCATTCCAGATCCAAAAGTCAAGCATGTCCATTTCTGGAGCCCCGATGGCCCAATGAGAAGTTAGATGACTATGAACACCTCATATACCAGAGAAAGCTAGATGCATTCAAGCCATTGTCCTAAGAAGCCACTTCATCTATCCCGTGCTATAAAATAAGCTAGGACACCCGGTGCTATGTGCTGAACTATCTTTGGCCAAACATTACCCACAAATTCTACTCAAAACTGAGAGTTCAGCCGGTTTAATTGGATTTTTCACAATAAAGTGCTTAGGTTTCGTTTCTGTTAAAACATATATCCCTTTCCAGCATGGACAGTCTGACATCTCTCTATATTTTCCTTGCAGTCCTAGGTGAAAAATGGTCCTTCTGATTTATAGTGAAATCTTCCTTTAATCACCTTCAATTTATGCTCCTAGTTGAAGCTCACTGTATCTGAAATGCATTCTGGCCGCGGGCCACCTATGGGCTCTTTGTCAAGCTCGCCATTAAGATGTGAAGGTGAAAAACATACGCAGTGTAGATGGTGAAGAGTGAGCGTGCTGAACCACATAAATCCGCTATGACTAATAATTATAGAAAGATAAGGAGATTGATGGTTGTTGTTAGGGAGAAATGATGGTCTGAAGGTAGACGACATATGGACCATTGTCAACCTAAATCCAATACACTTATAAACGAAGAAGATCAAAATCAGTTGTGACAAATTATTCAAAAATATTCAGAAACACAAAAAATATTGTAATGAAATTAGAATTTGTAATTTGGATTAGCAACTTGGGATCAGTTGTTCCTTTTTTAAATATATTTAATTTTTCCAAAACGTATTAAAAATAATTTAGAAAGAATACAAAATTTAAAGGGAACCTGACAGGTGGTTTACGCTGCTCTACATGGGAGCAGGATGTGATAGACGGAGAGGAGCTGAGCTCTGTGATATATAGGGTTATATGATAGAGGAGAGAAGCTGAGCTCTGTGATATATAGGGTTATATGATAGAGGAGAGGAGCTGAGCTCTGTGATATATAGGGTTATATGATAGAGGGAGAGAAGCTGAGCTCTGTGATATATAGGGTTATATGATAGAGGAGAGAAGCTGAGGTCTGTGATATATAGGGTTATATGAAAGAGGAGGGAAGCTGAGCTCTGTGATATATAGGGTTATATGGTAGAGGAGAGGAGCCGAGCTCTGTGATATATAGGGTTATATGATAGAGGAAGAGAAGCTGAGCTCTGTGATATATAGGGTTATATGATAGAGGAGAGGAGCTGAGCTCTGTGATATATAGGGTTATATGATATAGGGAGAGGAGCTGAGCTCTGTGATATATAGGGTTATATGATAGAGGAGAGGAGCTGAGCTCTGGGATATATAAGGTTATATGATAGAGGAGCTGAGCTCTGTGATATATAGGGTTATTTGTTCGAGGAGAGGAGCTGAGCTCTGTGATATATAGGGTTATATGATAGAGGAGAGAAGCTGAGCTCTTGATATACAGGGTTATATGATATAGGGGAGGAGCTGAGTTCTGTGAAGTTTAGGTTTATTTGAATTGGAGTAAAACCTGACTGGACTCCTTAAATCGGTTTCATGCCTGGTTTGTTCTGCTTTAGCTTTCAGTGCGTTCAAAAGGGGGCGTGATTGGTTTGAACTGCTTATCATGTTACCCAGCAGGCTGACATCACCATGCCTTTCCCCACAGTGTGCTCATTCTAGTCAAACAAAGGTCTGTTTATGTCAAGAGCTGTGAGCAGCTACAATGTAGCTGAGTCGTTACCCCGTCGGGCTTTCCGCAGAGGGGTCCCATGTTGAAATCCCTGCAGGGACTATAGATGTGGATTTTTTGAGTGTGTGATTACCAAGCAGGGAAGAGACTGACAGTAGCTGCCTGAGAGTTGAGGTGATGTCTGAGCATGTGTGGCCAGGACTGTGGAGCTCTCCTCACTGTTCATATTCCCTGGAGACGAGCTGTACACTATGGATTAATAATGGAGCAGCTAAAATAAAAAATTTACAGAAGTTTTAATAATGATGAATGGTAAAAATGTTCATTATTTTATTTGCAAGCTTCCCACATCAATTTTACTTTGTGGTAAACCCCTTTAACAGAGTATGAGTCCCTGCTTACCCCACCCACATACAGTGATTTACATCTTCCCCTGTTTGAGTATGTGTACAGAGCAAACTGTCAATCACTATATGTGGGCGGGGTCAGCAGTAATTTCAAGTTCAATTTCAAAGATTTTCTCTGCTTTTTATTCAGAAATTCAGCATCAAATCAACCTATATATCACAGAGTGCTGAAAATGCGTATAGCAAAAGACGGCTCACCTCACTGGACTTGCTTCCACGGAATACCTTGTCTAGGAATCCACCTGCTGTGTCTCGTCTCCACGGACTCACCGCCGGCCAAGCGGAAGCACACTTGCACTCAAACGGATATCCAGATATGACGTCCGCTCAGGACGGCTATTCCCCAGTGAAATCCAAAGTCCTGATGACAGTAAAAACAGCAACTTTATTTGAATATACATTGCAGCACTCAAACAGCATAACCCCACAATGGTGAACTAGCACAGACGCGTTTCGGGCTTTGTAGCCCTTGCTCACTGTGATGGTAGCCAATGCCGTCCTACTTTTAAAATAACATTAAAACCGATCACCTGTCTAGCTTCTGTCACATGATTCACAGGCCAATTAGAGCATTTACTTTTAAATATATGTGTGTTCAATAGCCAATAATAATCATGTAAGCTCTTAAATACATACCATATCTATATAGAAACAAAGCTATATGTAAATACAATCCAAAATATGTCCCTAAAATTTCTTAATAGAAATATAACATATCAGTGCGATATTTGAGACCTACTGGTCTTCTTGTCCTTAATCTCAGGATCCATTGCGCTTCTCTATATCTAGTTAATTTTGTTCAGTTTCCTCCTCTATATGGATGTATTATCCTCTCTATTGCATAAAATTGGAAACCCTTAAGGTCACCATTGTGACTCTCCGAAAAATGTTTAGCTGCTCCCGATATTTGTCCCTGATCTTTTTTGATACTGGAAACATGCTCCATAATGCGTGTTTTCAGTTTTCGTACTGTGCTGCCCACTTATTTCTTATCGCAAATTGTACACTGTATGATATATATTACATGATGACTATCACAATTGACAAATTGTCGTATGTCATATGTACGTTCCCCACTTGCGCCAGTAAAATTTATGGTCTTATGTGCTAATCTACAGGCAATACAGCGACTGCCCCCACATTTGAAAAATCCCTTCTGTGACAGCCAAATCTTATCCGATGTATCTTGGTTAGGTATATAGGTACTGGGTGATATTATATTACCGAAAGTTCTGCCTCTTTTGGGTACCACTTGTATACCCTTATCCAGGATCTTTGTAAGTTTGTCATCCTGTCGTAATATGTTAAGATTTCTCCTGAATATACCTTTCACTTGATTAAAGTCCCTGCTATATTTGGTAGAAAAAGTGATTTTTCCTTGTTGGTATCCCTGTTTAATATAATGCTCTTTTTTCTCTAAAAGCTGATCTTGTTTTTTTATGGATAATCTTTTGTTTTGCCTTTTTGATATCCTTCCTCTTGTAGCCTCTTTGTTCTAACCTATTCACTATATCTGTTTCTGCTTGTTTATAGTCTTCCTCCTGTGTACAGATTCTTCTTGCTCTGACCAGTTCTCCATAGGGAATTGCTTGTATCGTGTTGGATGAATGGCAACTATTGGCCCGAAGGATTGAGTTTCCTGAGTGTGGTTTACGATAAAATGTGGTGATAATTTTCTCCACATCCACCAAACCTTTTAGGCGTATATCTAAAAATGGGATTTCAAACTTATCCCAATTACCCGTAAACCATAAATTGAACTGGTTCTGGTTAATGTACTGTAAAAAAGATTGTATGAGCGCCACATCGCGACCCCAAATAATAAGGATGTCGTCGATGTAGCGCCCATACCATACAATACAGTCGACAAAAGGATTACTGGCACTATAAATTGCATGGTGCTCCCACCACGTCATGAAAATATTTTGAGAGATGGAGAGAAGGTGGCCCCCATTGGGGCTCCAATAAGCTGCAAATAAAAATCTTGCTCAAACTTGAAAAAATTACTCTTTAGGAGATATTCCACTGCTACTATAATGAACTCTTGTAAATTTCTTTCATATATGCCATATTGTTTGAGAAAAAAGACTAATGCCGCTAGGGCTAAATCATGAGGAATGCATGAATAAAGTCCTATGACATCACAGGTAACCCATGTGTATTCTGTTTTCCAACTTTTCCCTGATAGCATATTAAGCACTGATGTGGTATCTTTCACATATTAAGGTAAGCCCTGTACTATGGGTTGTAGAAACTTGTCAACCCAGTTACTTAACCCTTCATTAAGGGAATCATTTCCTGATATAATCGGGCATAAACTGGGTGGAAAAGCATTCTTGTGGGTAATTGGGATAAGTTTGAAATCCCATTTCTAGATATACACCTAAAAGGTTTGGTGGATGTGAAGAAAATTATCACCACATTTTATCGTAAACCAAACTCAGGAAGTTCAATCCTTCGGGCCAATAGTTGCCATTCATCCAACACGATACAAGCAATTCCCTATGGAGAACTGGTCAGAGCAAGAAGAATCTGTACACAGGAGGAAGACTATAAACAAGCAAAAACTGATATAGTGAATAGGTTAGAACAAAGAGGATACAAGAGGAAGGATATCAAAAAGACAAAAAAAAGATTAACCATAAAAAACAAGATCAGCTTTTAGAGAAAAAAGAGCATTATATTACACAGGGATACCAACTAGGAAAAATCACTTTTTATACCAAATATAGCAGGGACTTTAATCAAGTGAAAGGTATATTCAGGAGAAATCTTAACATATTACGACAGGATGACAAACTTACAAAGATCCTGGATAAGGGTATACAAGTGGTACCCAAAAGAGGCAGAACTTTCGGTAATATAATATACCCCAGTACCTATATACCTAACCAAGATACATCGGATAAGAATTTGGCTGTCACAGAAGGGATTTTTTCAAATGTGGGGACAGTCGGCTGTAATGCCTGTAGATTAGCACATAAGACCATAAATTTTACTGCCGCAAGTGGGGAACGTACATATGGGCATACGACAATTTGTCAATTGTGAAAGTCATCATGTAATATATATCATACAGTGTACAATTTGCGATAAGAAATAAGTGGGCAGCACAGTACGAAAACTGAAAACACGCATTATGGAGCATGTTTCCAGTATCAAAAAAGATCAGGGATAAATATCGGGAGCAGCTAAACATTTTTCGGAGAGTCACAATGGTGACCTTAAGGGTTTCCAGTTTTATGCAATAGAGAGGATAATACATCCATATAGAGGAGGAAACTGGACAAAATTAATTAGATATAGAGAAGCGCAATGGATCCTGAGATTAGGGACAAGAAGACCAGTAGATCTCAATTATCGCACTGATATGTTATATTTCTATTAAGAAATTTTAGGGACATATTTTGGATTGTATTTACATATATCTTTGTTTCTATATAGATATGGTATGTATTTAAGAGCTTACATGATTATTATTAGCTATTGAACACACATATTTCTAAAAGTAAATGCTCTAATTGGCCTTTGAATCATGTGACAGAAGCTAGACAGGTGATTGGTTTTAATGTTATTTTAAAAGTAGGACGGCATTGGCTACCATCACAGTGAGCAAGGGCTACAAAACCCGGAACGCGTCTGTGCTAGTTCACCATTGTGGGGTTATGCTGTTTGAGTGCTGCAATGTATATTCAAATAAAGTTGCTGTTTTTACCGTCATCCGGACTTTGGATTTCACTGGGGAATAGCCGTCCTGAGCGGGTGTCATACCCGGATGTCCGTTTGAGTGCACATATATATCACAGAGCTCTTGTACTCTCCTCTGTCACATCCTGCTCTTAGATAGGGGGCATAAACCAGCTAATAGGTTCCCTTTAAGCTACTTTCCTTGTGCAGAAAGCTTATTTACAAGGAGCATTGCATTCCCTACTATTATTACTGCACAAACATATGTATATAACTTACATTGAACGGAATAATGCAGCCTTATCCAATGATCTGTAAGCTTTTATGCAATTATTTGGTAAGCTACTTGTTGCTTTGAGGCTACATAGTGCCTTCATATTATTATGACCACTTCCAAGTTTTGATATCGGCATCACATTGCTCCTGGAAGTCTCGTGTGGTGTGCTGGCTTGGTGAGTATATAAAGTGTGCTTTAGGCTGTCTGCACACATATTCATGGGTAAAAATGGTCAGAGTTGAAAAACAGGATTATTCAAGTAGTGGTATTTCTGCAGCTTGTGAATTGTTGATGTGCTGCTGTGGTGACAGTGTATCTTGAGTGGAAAATGGTGCCATTGTGAATAAACAATTTGGAAACTGTGGAACACCATGTGCCATTGATGTGAAAGGTGAACGTTGACCATAAAGAATCACGAGGACCGATTGACACGCTACAGTGGAGCAGCTCACTGCCAAAGTGAGCCAGTGGGTGACCAGATGTGTGTTTACCACAACAGTGAACCCTATTGTGTATGGAGTCCCATAGCAGAAGGATGTCACTGCACATCTGCTTACAAAGATGCATTAGCAATTTTCATAGCAGTGTCAGAATTTGACCTTCATAGATTGGCAAAGGATTGTCTTCTCTGCTAGGTAATCGAATGGATGGACGTTGCATGTCAAGCAAAAAACATCAGAGAACTAACACCGTTCAACCATTGCTAGAAGAACACAAGATGGTGGTGACATTCTCTGGGACACTCATTCATGTGGAAGGCACTGTCACC
This sequence comes from Phyllomedusa bahiana, assembly GCA_025379985.1. Classification (NCBI taxonomy): domain Eukaryota; kingdom Metazoa; phylum Chordata; class Amphibia; order Anura; family Hylidae; genus Phyllomedusa; species Phyllomedusa bahiana. Next base: position 210,161 of record JAODAL010001256.1, on the reverse strand, counting down.
CCATTTGGATATAATTCCATCCTTGAAGATAACTTACATCCATACGTGATGATTGTATTCCTTGAAACAGATGGGATCTTCCAGCAAGACAATGAGACATGTGAAATGACTAGAAATGTCCTACATTGGTTGGCAGAGCAGAACCAAGACTTCCAAGTACTATCCTGGCAGGTTCGGACTGGCCCGGAAACCCCCAGTGGGCCCCTGAGCAGAATAGACCTGAAGTTGTTTCTTAACTGCATATACATCCTTAGAAGAGGCAAAAAAGAAGAGAAAGAGAGGCAGAGTATAGGAGGCATGAACTGTCATTTACAGTAGCTGTAGGGTGAGCACCTAAAATAAACTCCACTGGTGGACCCAGAAACAACTCAACTGGTGGCCCCTAGAATCAACTCCACTTGTGGGCCTTAGGCACCCCAAACCGACACTGTATCCTAGCCTCTAGTTCCCCAGACTTGACCCCAATTGAGCATCGTTAGGAGCCCCTGGATGGTGGTGATAGACTCTCCAGCAGCTGTGGGATGCAGTGGCCTCCAGATACCTGTGACACCTAACAGGACTTTATTCGGTCACTTTCAGCCCATCTAGCTGCTGTCCGTGCTTAGTTTTGGTATAAACTGGTGTTCTTAATAATAAGATTTGACTGGTATAATCTATATAAATTATAAAATAAAGAAAAAAGCCACAGTTACACTTTAGATATATTTTTGCAGCACAGGACTGTCCTTAGGGGTTTGGACTGAAAAGAAATACAAAATGTGCAGGTATTTGCTTAAATAGTAACTCCATAATATATTCTTATATTGTTTACTTCAGCTCTGAGAGGACTTGAAAAATGTGACATTTCTCCTGATAACTTCCCCACAGACAAATCTGTCAGTGAGCTCCAGACTATCATAAAACAGCCTGCATCCCATAATGGCTCTCAAGGCAATTGAAGGAAATTAGAAATTCCACGCTGCCCTTCACTCTTGATCTATTAGCATTAAAAAATCCCTCGGTTGACAGCCCTACTTTTCTTCCAAAGTCGCCATTACTTGGTCTTTATACTTTCCCTATACTACATTATTCTCTTGCAAATTCTCTCTTCAACATAAAACCGCTATTTAGTGCTCTCATTAGCTAAATATTCCTCTATAATCTCATTCATTAAATAATACTTGCAATGACCAATTCCATTATGCCGCTGAAATTCAGGACCATGGGCAGGATGATTAGATACCAACTCAATAGCGATGTTGGCGTCTAGTGATATTGTCTGCAATGTGAGAGAACCCGCGACTGTGGAATGGAAAATGTATTGTAAGCTTCAGTGGGCAGCCACCGATGAATAGTGCCAGAAAACGTCTTATAGCTATATAAATAAGAGATGTCACTTTCCATGGAAATAACTTATGCATTGGTCTATAAAGCTATTATTTCATTTCTAGGATAAGTTCACCTTCTTTTCAGACCAGACTGAGATACCTATAGTGTTCAGAAATTTTATATTAAATGGAAAATTGTTCAAATAAAAAAAAATTAAAAAAAACTTTATGGAGTTTAAAAACCTATAAATAGGTCAATAGATGTATATTACTGTTTCTATCAAGAGCCGTGATGACAGAAACATAAGAAAGGCCTTCACATGGGCCACAGCTGGTGGGGTTAAGGGTGAGAGTGCAATGTCTCCTTCTTTTAATATTAATCTTGCTCAAATAGCAACAACAACAAAAATCAGGCTTTTCTATATCCCAAATCCAAATTTTTCCTTTAGCCCTCTCACATTGTCTAACTCTAACCTTAACGAGGTTTTACCACGATCTAATGTTGACATGGGATCATCCAAAATGGGTATTTAATCACTTTTCTAAATATATGTGATTAAAAAAGTGAAGCCTATGATAGCTGCAGCCTGGATTAGATGCCCTTAGTTTCCTGACTGTTTACATTAGCTATGACCAGGAGCTGATCTGGCTGCACTTGCGTTGTTTGCACTTCTTATCTGATGGCAGAGTACATGAACTAGCTTTTAATGGAGAGAGGAGAACAAATCCTTTGTCTGCTGTATAGAGAATCCACTGATTGTATGTAATTATCTGAGTAAGCCTGCTCAGCCCTCCTCTCTCCCCCCCTGCAGCAGTTAAAGGGGTTGTCTCACTACGAAGATCATAGTTGAAAATGTGGGAACCAAAAATCTAAGGATGTACGTCCTTGGTTACTATTGGCAAAGTGCTACGGTTTTAGAGAACGGGCTGGTTTACATGTGCTTAGCAACGGTGTTTGTTTACTGGTCAGGGAAGCATTCTGTCCTGCCCAGGTCGTGCACATGCAAAGGAAAGGCAGTGAAGAGGAGGGGCAGGGATGTGTGTATTGGCAGGCACGGAGGAGAAGCAGTGAGAGGACATGCAGGGGGGTTGTGTGTATTGTATCCTCTTCACTGCCTCTCCTCCATCCCTGTGGCTGCCAATACACACATCCCTGTGGCTGCCAATACACCCTCCCCTGCTCTTCACTGCCTCTTGTCCCTGCATGTCGCTGCCAATACACACAACCCCCCTGCAAGTCCTCTCACTGCTTCTCCTCCATGCCTGCCAATACACACATCCTTGCCCCTCCTCTTCACTGCCTTTCCTTTGCATGTGCACGACCTGGGCAGGACAGAATGCTTCCCTGACCAGTAAACAAACACCGTTGCTAAGCACATGTAAACCAGCCCGTTCTCTAAAACCGTAGCACTTTGCCAATAGTAAACAAGGACGTACATCCTTAGATTTTTGGTCCCTACATTTTCAACTATAATCTTCGTAGTGAGACAACCCCTTTAATGAAAGCTGCCTGCTTGCATCTTATCTTCTCTCCTGAGCAGATAAGAGGGAGAACACAAAACCCTTAGAGCTTGTGTACAATACAGTTATCCTCTGTGGTTTAGCCAATGTTTGCTCAACTACAGAGACTGAGTATCAGCCTAGGGAGCATGCATGGAAGGTGGTGCGATGACATCATGGTGGAGGCACTTGTTTTTTTTAAACACAGAAACACAATGCCCCTTTTTTTCAAGGCTCAAGAGAAGAGTATCAGCCTGTTAGGTGAGGAAATCACTTCTTGGCAAAACCGGTTTAATGCTAATTGTAACCCTTACCTTTAGTTAGCGATAGGGGTTTTATTTAGAGGCAAGATAAGGAGAAGATATGTAAGGAAGTCACATGGGCGACAGTTGGTGGGATTTAGGGTTAGAGTGCAATGTCTTCTACATCAATATAAGTCTTGCTCAAATTAGGCCCCATATGGTTCCACACTGAAGTCACCAAAGTAGTGAAAAAAAATCAGGTTTTGGACATCCTGAACCTGAATTTTTCTTTTATCCCTGTATTCAACCCTATTCATAAAGATAATTGTAATCCTAATTAGGGGTTAGTGGTGTTTTAGGGATTCTATCAAGAACCCAGATAAGGAGAAAATAGAAAAGGCAGTCTCAAACTTGAATTTTACCTTCTGCCTTATCTCTAACCCCATTATCAAATGCTAATTTTAACCTTTACACTAAGTTAAGAGTTTTAGGCCGCGTTTAACAGCTATGGACAAATACCGGTCGGGAAATCTCGATCGGTATTCGGTCTGATTCTGGCACGCAGGGGGATGGCTTTTTTCCGTGGTTTGTGGAGAAAAGCCTGTCCCCCTTTGCACCAACATGTTTATGTCCCGCCTGAAAACCAGGCGGTAGAATGAACATGTTCTATGTTTTATAGTGGGGACGACTGCACGGATTTTCCATTAAGATCCATGTTAAAGGTTGACAGCCGGTTTACAGATCGCTTTCATAACCAAAAACCGTCTGTTAAACTGGCTGAAAACTCGTGCCGCGGGGACAAGCCCTTAGGATGTTTTAGAGGTTCTATAAAGAGCAGGGGTAAGAAGAAAATAGGAAAGGCAATCACAGATGGTGGGGTTAGGATTTACAGTGCAATATCTCCTTCCGCAACATTCATTTAGACGTCATGTAGATTAAAGAGTCAAACAGCAGGGAATGAAGCTGGCTCCATTCCCTGCTGTTAGTGGTGGGTGTCAGCTGCATTTAGCATCTGACACCAGCCTCCTATGTAGCGGACTTAATACATAGGTCCTTACTGACACCATGAGACACTCATACGTCATATGTCAGTAAAGGGTTTATTTTGATTGGTACCAGACAAGCCATTTAAATACAGGCAGCAGCCAGGTTATGAACTTGCTCAGAGGCAAACACTTTAAGGCATTAGCCTAAGGATAACTGTTAGAATGAAAGTTTATTATTCACATAATTAATTGGAATTACAAAAAAATGAACTCTCCTATTACTGCTAACAGGCAGAGCTACTGCTTCACATCACAAGAGTCAATTAGGGAATTAGTGTCTATCATACTATAATTATTTTTCTTTCCATACAGGCCACAAAGCTCTCACTGCATGTCCACCTTTGTCTTTTGGGTGCTATGTTCAGTTTTAGATATATCAATAGTTTATTAAAATTATTATTAAAAGTTAAGTTTTGCTAAGGAGTTCTCTTTGTGGTAGTTTTATTTGTGGTCTGTTCCCCTATTCAGAAGATTTTCTTACTTTCTGTCCCTCAAGAAAATATAATGCTTCAGTAAATCCACTTCACACCTCATCTTGAATTCATGAAATGTTCATCATTTAGGTTAACAGGTCTAGTAACTCTCCATGGTGCAACCATCAAGTGAGATACTGGCAACATTGGCAATGTTATAAGCGGCAATGTTGTAAGTCCAGATATACATCGACATTACAGCCCATGTTGGACTTCTTCAGGTCACATCTGGAAGAAGATAGCCTGGTAGCACGTGTAAGCAACTGCAGTGTATAGCATGCAACGCTGCCAAAGGAGTATGAGAGAGACAAGGTACCTAAGGCTAAAGTAAATGGGGAGGACGTGAATCACTCTGCTCTGAGTCATGCTCAACAATTTCATTTTAAAGGGAATCTATTACTAATATTTTTGTTTTACTAATTAAAATTAGATCTTGATACATGCCCTTTTCTTCTTGGGTTGTAGATTTTTAAATTATATATGGGAATATGGGGGCCGCCATGTTCATTGAGATGCTTTCAACAGCATTTAGAGAGATGCTTTACAGCAGCTACATGGACATAGGGGTCTGTGAACAGGAGCAGACCCACTGACTTGTATAGGAGAGTTTTCTAGGCACGTTAAGTGACCTGGGATGAAGTCAGTGTGCAGAGAGGGGGAGCTGTGACATCATCTATTGTGAAGGGTGGATCTTGTGTTATCTAGACAAATTGGTGTCACCTTTCACTGTAATGCTGCCTGTGCTAATAATGAGGAAACTGCTGGGAAGTTTCCTCTTCAGAACAGGAAGTGTCAGACTATTGTTAAGCCTAGTGGCCAAATGAAAACTACAAGATTTTTTTAATAATATTGATTAATAATAATAATATTGATGGAGAGTGATTTGGAAAATAATAAAAAAAAAAAGTGTTTAACATTAATTAAACAATAGGTCATTTTCTGATGACACTTTCCCTTTAAGTAGGAGTCATATGCAAGTCAGATGTTTGTAAATCGGGGACAGCTTGAATATTTCATTAAAATCCCTTAAAGGGGTTTTCTCACCATGCAGTTTCACAAAGCCACAGCCTGCTTTAGAATCACACATGCTGTTCAGGTGGGTTTTTAGCAGTGATTGACACATCAGCTCTGCTGTTCCTAGCTGTTCCTATTACACCTTATAAATCTCTAACACTCATCTCATTGTATAACACAGGCTGAAAAGTTCTAAAGATTGTTTACTTGGCTAAATAAGAAGCTAGAGATGAGACTCTGCAGGAGGTGATTCACCATGGGCGGACTGAGCGAGTAATAGCAGCATAGATCAATAAGAGATAAGAAAGAGCAGGGGGAGGTGAGGAGAGATGATCCTAACCAGAGTAACTTGGAAATAAAATCTTCTTTGTATCCTGACAAAAGCCAAATTAACAAAGCAAAGTATTTGAAAAATGTCTTCAATTACCAGTCATTGTAGTGAGGAAACCACTATAAGGAAATCTTTTCTGAGGTTTTTCCAGTTGAGAAATTCTTGACAATGTTTCAAAATTGAAACCTTGGCATCTTTTCTGTACTCTTCTATTCAATCAATCAAGAAAAAAACAATCCTCACAAATGTAACTACTCACCTCTTTCTTCTATATACAACCAGGGTCTTCTCTAGTCTCGTAGAAAATCTATGAACTGCTCTTCCCAGGTGTCGTCAATAGTTTCATAAAAGATGTGCCCGCTTATAGATCTGATGCCAACATGAAGTCCACCAGGACTTTTTTGGACTAAGCTTAGACACCATATAAAGTGCGTTTCCAAACAGCGTTACATGACAATGCCTCCATTATTCCCTCTCACACTTTCAGCACGTTGGAGAAGAACATAAAGAAAGGAAAGGTTTTATAGTTTCCACAGAATTCGAGCAGCATGAGCGATTCACATGCGCTCGACTCTTACAATATTGTCCATTGGCATTTACCATGTCGACCACTGAGCCGATGCTGCTAGGGTTTATCCTACTCAACTCTTTATATTTTTTCAAGCTGAAAGTTCACAAGACTTTGCCTCTTTGTAGACACATACTTTGAAAATGCCGAAGCCTCGGGTCTACTGTATGCGATTATGCCTTAGATCTCGGCTTCAGGTATACTGAGAATTATCAAGCTCCCCTAAGTCACTTTTTGTAAATGTTTTTCATCCATGCTACAGCGGTTGGTATATTCATGGAGACATTTCATCTGTCATGCTACTTAGACTCCTTCTAAATCCTTTAATTTCATTAGCCGCGCTTGGCATTTTCCATGGGGGATAAAACAGATTAGGTACAAGCAGCTTGGATGTTCTGGCTCTGCTGTATTTTCACTGCTAAATGAAGCATGGTTTAACTTGTGGTTGGAATGAAAAACACTTGGTTTAGGTGGTTATGGGGGAATCATCAAACCAAAAGTTGCATGGATTAATAGATTTCTGCCATATAAAGACAAGTAAGTAGATGTTGGGTTTCATACACAGTCAAGTCACATTATTATGAGTGTCAGCTAATATCCGTAATAACCACTACAGACAACAGCTGGTTGGGTGGGGAGTGACTCAATAAGGTCCTGGTAGGTTGTCAAAGGTACCTGGAGCCAACTGCATCCCACAGCTGCTGGAGGGTCCATAGAGCCAACACCACCATCCAGGTGCTGGAGGGTCCATAGAGCCAACACCAACATACAGGGGCTCACACAGCTGGTGGAGGGTCCATAGAGCTAACACCACCATTCAGGGGCTCCCACAGATGCTGGTGGGGCCATAGAGCCAACACCATCCTCCAGGGGCTCCCACAGCTGGTGGAGGGTCCATAGAGCTAACACCACCATTCAGGGGCTCCCACAGATTCTGGAGGGGCCATAGAGCCAACACCATCATCCATGGGCTCCCACAGCTGCTGGAGGGTCCATAGATCTAACACCTCCATACAGGGGCTTCCACAGCTGCTGGAGGGTCCATAGAGCCAACAATACCATCCAGGGGCTCCCATAGTTGCTGGAGGAGCCATAGAGCCAACACCACCATCCAGGGGCTCCCACAGCTGCTGGAGGGTCCATAGAGCCAACACCACCATCCAGGGGCTCCCACAGCTGCTGGAGGAGCCATAGAGCCAACACCACCATCCAGGGGCTCCCACAGCTGCTGGAGGGGACAAAGAGCCATCACCACCATCCAGGGGCTCCCACAGATGCTGGAGGAGCCATAGAGCCAACACCACCATCCAGGGGCTCCCACAGCTGCTGGAGGGTCCATAGAGCCAACACCACCATCCAGGGGCTCCCACAGCTGCTGGAGGAGCCATAGAGCCAACACCACCATCCAGGGGCTCCCACAGCTGCTGGAGGATCCATAGAGCCAACAGCACTATTCAGGGGCTCACACAGCTGCTGGGGGGCCAAAGAGTCATCGCCACCATCCAGGGGCTTCCATAGATGCTCAATTGGGGTGTGAGGAATTAGGGGTTAGAGTAGAACTTGGAAGTCTGGGTCCTGCTCTTTCAACCAATGTCGGACTTTTCTAGCCATGTGACATGTCGCATTGTCTTCCTGGACTAATCCATCTGCCCCAAGGAAGACAATCAGTGTGATCTGCAAGAATGGGTTTATACACAAGTTGGTGGAGAGTGACTTCCACATAGTTCAGTGGCCCAGAGAATGCCAGGAAAACATTTCCCAGACCATAGCGCTGCCACCACCAGCTTGTGTTGTCCCAGCAATTGTTGCAGGGTGTTTGTTCTCTGATGTCTATTGCCTGACATGACAACATCAATTCATTCTATAAAAGAGAACATGTGACCCAAAGGAGAAGACAACGCTTTGCCAATCAGTGAAGGTCCAATTCTAATATTCCTGTAAGAATTGAAGCTTTTTCTGCTAATCCTACTCAGTTATTATAGGTACCGTGACATCTATTAGCTCCGGGAAACGCCAAACTGTTGTATTAAATACACATCTGGTCACTCCCCGGGTCATTTGCATGGTGATTTGTAGCCGACTTTCACCTCTCACATCAATGGCACGTGATGCTCTGCACTCTCCATGTGACAAAAAAAGTTCACAAACTGCGCAGTTTTTAAAAATACTGTCATCCCTTTTTACAACTCTCATAAATCTCCTCTTTTACCCATGACAGCAACGAGCCTATCAAATACCTTATATACCCACCAAGGCAGCTCATCACATGCGACTTCCTTTAAAGGGAATGTGTCATCAAAAAATGACTAATTGTTTAAGTCCCGTTTTTATGTTAAACACATTTTTTTAGGAATTTTTGGGGTTTTTTTTTATTTTTCATATCATTTTCAATATTTTTTAATAATTCCTAAGTCTTGCAGTTTTCACTTTGGCCACTAGACCTTGTTTGCACTGCTTTAAAAGCAGTCAGAGAGATGCTTTACAGTAGCTTCATGCACATAGGAGACTTAAGACTTACTCAGTCCCATTGAATTCTATAGGAGAGTTTTCTAGTCATGCTCTGTGACCTGGGAAGAAGTCACTTTGCAGGGAGGTAAAAGGGTGAACTGTGAATATCTCTTCTTGTGACTGGTGGGTCCTGTGTTATCTATTCCCACTGGTGTCTCCTTTCAGTTTGACCCTCTTTGTGCTGATAATGAGCAGACAACTGAGAATCTTTCTGTACAGAACAGGAAGTGTCAGACAATTATAAGGCCTAGTGACCAAAATGAAAACTGCAGGACTTAAGAATTATTAAAAAATATTGAAAGTGATATGGAAAATTAAAAAGAAATGTAACCAAAAATTCTTAAAAAATGTGTTGAATATAAAAACGTGAGTTAAACAATAAGTCATTTTTGATGACACATTTCCTTTAAGGACTACAAAGTAGAAAGTGGTGATAATAATGTGATATGACTGTGTGTGTTTTTTTTTGTCTAATTTGTCATCTTTCCTATCTGCACATAATCTAGCTAACATGTATATACAGCTCACAGGACTGGCTGAAAGGTCACAACACTCTCCTCACTTACAAAGCATAAGAAAGGTCACCAGACTCAGATATTCATATATCCCCCTTCTTCTCTAACACCGTGTGTTACAAAAACCCAAAATTTTGCCTTTTCTACTTCTTTCTTATCTCCTGATATAAGCCTAATCCACTATTTTGAATTTTTCTACATTTCTTTAATTAGCCTAGTTTAAGATCAAAGAAGAAAAATTCAGAGCCACTCTACAAGCCAAAATTAGAAGAGGCAATGGCTTATTAATGGAGGTAACTGGAGCCGCTTTTATCCTCCTGTAACATTACTGCTCTTTTTACCTATAAATGATCTATTAAATTAAAAATCTGATACTTTTTGAGGATTTTGAAAATTTTATAGCAGATAGTTCAGGAAATGTCTGGAAGGAAATGAGATGTAACTAGAATTTTTTGGCAAGGTTTCTTGGGTTGCAGAATCAGCCTCATCGTAACAGAACTTAAAGGGAAACTGTCACATTGAAAATACTGTGTGATCGATCGCCATCCTGTTGTAGAGCAGAAAAGCTCAAAAGACTGAAAAGTGGTTCTGTGGGGAAAGATTTAGTAGAACTTGTATTTTATTCATTTCAGTTCCTGCTTATTCTGGGTTAAAGGGGTTTTGCCATGAAATAAAATTGACGTGGGAAGCTTGCAAATGAAATAACAAACATTTTCACCGTTCATTATTATTAAAAATTCTGGACTGTTTTTGTTTTAGCTGCTTCTTTAGTGATCCATTGTCTATAGCTCGTATCCAGGGGATACGACCAGGGCTGAGAGCTTCTCAGCCCTGGTCGCACATGCTCAGACATCAACTCTCCTCTAAGGCAACTACTGAGTGTTCAAACCCCAGGTGCTGTCACTCTACTCCCTACTCTACTAATTAGTCAAACAGTGCAAATAAATAAAAATGAAACCTCAATGAGGTCTGTGCATTGATAAAGAGAAAAAAAAAACACAGGTTTGGTTTCTGCAGAGATTTGAACCTAGGACCCTTGTGCCTAGAGGCAAAAGCTTTACCTCTCACCTACTCACAATGCATTACATAAACAGACCTTTCTTTGACTAAAGAGAGGAAGGGCCTGGTGATGTCATCCTGCTGAGTCTCATGATATGCAATTTAACCAAATCACACACGCCCCTGCTGAACACACAAAGCTGAAGAGGGGATGCAGGAGGTATAAAATGAGATAGTGGCAAAACCCCTTTAAGGAGTCCAGTAGACAGTCTTATCGATGATTGCATGAGTGTACATACAGAGACAGCTATCAATCACTGATAACCCCGCCTCCTGGACTCTTTAACCTAGAATAAGCATGGATTTAAATGACTGAAGTACTAGTTCTACTAAATCTTTCCCTACAAAACTATATATCAATCTGCTCACTTCCTGCTCTATAACATGCTGCTGGCAGATCAGTCAGCGTGCTCCTGGTGACATGTAACTTTTAGAAAGACCCCCTCCTGCCACAACCCTTTTGTAGGTGTGGTAGCACAAATAATAGTTCTAAAAGTTTTAAAAACTCTCTTTTTGTTTAATAGTGCAACTCTTATCCTCCATTTGTTTCTTAAAGGGGTTGTCTCCCTACAAGGATTGCTTTTTATGTTAAAGATCTTCCAAAAACAAGTCACTTTGCAATATGCGTCCATTAACCCCTTAACGACCTTGGGCGTATGAGTACGTCCCAGGGCCGCTAAGGGGCTTTGCAGGGGATCGCGGGCGACCCTCCGCACAGCCGCCGGGGGTTAGCGGCCAATCGCCGCGAAAACCCGGCAGTAACAGCGCCGGCGGGTGGCGCCCCCGCTGGCGCTGTTTTAACCATCAGACACCGCGCCAAAAGATGGCCGCAGCGTCTGAATGAACGCCGATCGGTGTCGCGCCGATCGGTAAAGGTCATCGGCCTGCGCCGATCCGGGGCCGGGATGGTGGTGGGGGGCCCTGTGAAGGCTCCGTCACTTACCCTGGCCAGTTGCCCCACTTCTCCGCGCAGACAGGAAGTGGGGAAACCCCCATCTTTGTACACCCTAATGCATTGCCTATGCAATGCATTAGGGTTTTATTTAAAAATCTCGCCACCTAGTGGTCAAGTACCAAAGGTCGCCTCAATGTTCAGTAAAAAAATATATTATAAAGTTTTTTAAAATACAAAAAAAAAAAGTATTAAAAGTTCAAATCACCCCCCTTCCCCCTTTTACAAATAAATCATTAAAATAATAAAAAAGTTACACATATTTGGGTATCGCCGCGTCCGAAAAAGTCCGATCTATAAAAATATAACATCATTTATCCCGTACATTGAACACCGTAGAAGAAAAAAAATTTCCAAACGCCAAAATTGCTTTTTTTCAGTCTTTTTTACGTCACTGAAAAAATGGAATAAAAATTATCAAAAAAGTCGCATGCATTCCAACCTGCTAGCGATAAAAAGTACACTTCAGCCCGCAAAAAATGCCCCCTCACTGCGTCCGTAGGTGTTAGTACAAAAAATGTATTGGTTGCAGAAAATGTTGCCATGGGGCAAATTTCAAAAATAGAAAATGTTTGGATTTTTTTTATGGTACCAAAACATAAGGGAAACCCTACATGTTTGGTATTGCCAGATGCGTAACAACCTGTAGAATACAGATAACACATTTATTTACCGAAGATTGAAGGCGTAAAGAAAAAACCCTCGAAAAACATGGCAAAAAATACATTTTTTTTTTCACAATTTGCCCCCACTTGGAATTTTTTTTGCGGTTTCCCAGTATATTCTATAGTATAGTGAATAACACCATTAGAAAGTACATCTTGTCCCGCAAAATAAAAGCCCTCATATGTCTAGGTAGGTGGAAAAATAAAAACGTTATGGCGTTCAGAAGGCGAGGAGGGAAACACGACCGTGTCACCAAAAAAAAAAAACGCCTGGTCCTTAAGGGGTTAACAGTGTCCTACCTATTCCTAGATATCCTCGCTTGTATGGGCTGCATCAGCTCCTCAGGTTGCTATAGCTACAGACCTGCTTGAACTCTCCTGATAGGCTGCCAGGGCTGGTCACTATAGCTACAGACCTGATGTCCTCAGCAGCTCCTTACTGCAGACCTGTAGTAGCCAGCAAACAAGCCCCTGAATTAAAAAATAAAACTGAGTAAACAGGACTGAAGTAAGTGGAATCAATGTAGTGAGACAACCCCTTTAAGTCAGTTGAGTCTCTATATTAATTTCTATCATGTGTTTAATGTCATTTTCATAGGAATGAAGAGAGAAAGTGAGGCCAGGACCCACGGGATGTACTAATCAAGGGCAGCATGGTTAAATGGCAGACACCTTCATTCTAGGTTATTTTTAAAAAGGGTTACAATAAAACAACCTAATAACAAAAAACTCCTTTCACATTAAAAAAATGCAAACGTAATAATAAAGTAAAGGTAGAAAATGGGTTATTTTACTCTGTCCTACATACCAGGTTATCTCTTCGCATTTGTTAGACCCCCCCTTTCTTGCCCCCTTATCCAAAAACATAGAACCCTGTTTGTTAATTTTATAAAAATCAGTTTTGGATATGTAAAAAAGAAATATTTTTTTTTTTGCCCCCTTCTATCGAATAGTCAATCCAACCACAATGTCCCCCCCCCCCCCAGTTGGGGGAAATATTGTAATTACAGATTGATAATTTCATATCTTGGAAAGTATACGCAGGGGACTGAAAATAGGATTACATAATGTTTTTTTTGTGAGGGATAGGCCCCCCGCCATGTTTTTTTTTTTGGGGGTTTTCCGCCCTTTATCGGGGTGGTTTAAAAAACGGCCGAATGTAAGGAAAGGAGGAGTCCTTTGGTTCCCTATTTTGTGGTTTTTTTAATCCCAGTCCAAGTGCCCCCAGTGAAAAAAACCCGGAAAATTGCCTTTGATTTCTTTATTTTTTTTTTTTTTGTAATTTAATTATTTCCCAATAGAAAGGTAAAATGGGCCAAATCTCATAACTTTTTGTGCAAACGGAACCCTGCACCTGGGTTCAGAGCATAATGGGATAACGCTGTCCCATCCCGCAGTGGACCTACTCAAAATACTACAATGGTTTTCAAAAAATGAACTTTAACCACATTCTTAAGATAATCCTATATAACCAAGATAGGAGCATTAAATTTATTAAAAAATAATAATTTAGTAATTTTTTTTTGTTGCTTAAACCAGAGAAGGGTTGAAACAAAAAAAAAAAGGCTTGCTCTCCCCTACCTTCACCCTCACCTTGGCCCAATACTGGGGGGGAAACAACTAAACCTAGTTTGTAATTCAAAGTTTTTAAGACCACTGACCCCCCAAAAGCACTTGGGGTGGCAAATCTTTAAGAGGAAAATGAATAAGTATTTTATTAACACCTGGCTTTTTATGCTTATGGTCCCTTTAAAGGGAGTTTTTTTTAAATTTGTTTGAAACAAGAGACCCTTTTTTTTTTCCGGCCCAGAAGTGCAGTTAAAAGGAATTTTCACTGCACCAATGTATCCCCACCTAATGGGCCGTTCCGCGTCATAATACTGCTTCTTGAACCATCATGCCCATTCCCAATGGCGTTCAACAGTCCCTCCCCAATCCCATGTCAGGGTTGGCCACTGGAACCTACACTGAAGCCAGTACACTTGGCTTATACATCACATGAGTAATGTACGTAATCTCATTACTGGAGGACAAGTAAAAGACTAATGTTAGAGGAAAGTAAAAAGTTCCAAGTTTCGGGTTAGAACCTCACACTTTTAGTTTGGAGTTTCCGGTTTTTTTTTTCGAATGATTCTATTCCGAACCTCGAACCTCCAAGACTCCCCCATAAAAGTCACAAATGGAATGAAGAAGTGTGCGGAAATATTATTAAACCTATTACAGGAGAGGAGAAGCTATGTAAAATACCACCCCCCATAACAAATATAAAATTGAATTACGCGGAAACCAACTGTAATGAAAGGAAAAATTTGGCTTCTAAAGAGTGGATAAAAAAAAAAGAGGCATAGAAAAAATACTTTTTTCATTCCCCTTTTTCAATGTCCCCCCCCCCCCCCTTAAACTGGAAAAGAAGAGGACCAGCTGCAAGCAGGGGAGGGGTAAGCTATAGGGAAAAAGGGTGCTAGTGGGGGTAGAAAGTTTGTTACAGGAAACCTACAACCTGAGGGGAACCAAAAAAAAAGCCCCTTGTGCACATAGGAGAAATATTGGGAGGACCAGTGGTGTTTATACTATTAACTGAACCTCAGAAACAATTTGCAAAAAACCTGAACTTTTGGGCCACAGAAGTTTTAATAATTTAGCAAAATCCAAGCACTCCTGTTAAAATAAGAAATATATCCCATGTTAATATCATTTAAGTTTTTAGGGCGTTATGTGAGCCCTGCCAAAATGGTCCCCAACGAAATAACCAGGCTTTTTGGAATTGGAATGTTAAAATGCAGCCAGCCCAATACCAAAACCCCCCCCCCTAACTTATGGATGTCCCCCCCCCTATGGAAGAGGGAAAATGCTAAATTTAACCTAACTAAGGAGTAAGTCACCCCCCCCTGTACAGTACAAGAGAAAGTGAGCCTGAAAAAATGGGTGTTTTCCCACGACATGGCCAAAATACAGTGGAATAATAAAAAAAAATTATAAAATAATAACATGGTCCCATGTGGGATTAATAAGCAGCCCCAATGAGAGGCACCTACCAA
Organism: Phyllomedusa bahiana; assembly: GCA_025379985.1. Lineage (NCBI taxonomy): Eukaryota > Metazoa > Chordata > Amphibia > Anura > Hylidae > Phyllomedusa > Phyllomedusa bahiana. The sequence goes on along the minus strand of JAODAL010001256.1, from coordinate 194,943 downwards.
CCCTAGCAATGAAAGGTTTTTATTTGTACACCTTCCCTCCTTGAGCCCTCTGGCCACTGAATTTGGATGGCCCCGCAAACACAAGTGCAGAAGCCGCTGTAAACGAAACTGAAAATGTGTGACCGTACTAGAACACTTTAACTCGAACGAACATGTAAAATTTCGGTTTCGTTCTAAAAATTCGAGAAGTTCCTAATAGAACTTAAACTTTTCTAGAACAGTTCAATCAACACTACCAGTAATGCTAGAAAGGTGGGGTGGGGAAAGGGTTTTTTTTTTTTTACCCCACTCCCAGCCAAGTATAGTGCTTCTACAAATCTCTAAAAACCCTTTCAAAGCTCAGCATGATTGATAGGTTTCAGCCTAAGTGTGCATAAGGGCTCTCAACTTTGGGTCAAAGAGGAGTGTTCCAAGCTGAGGATCCTCCTTATTGACAATCATATGTCCTTAATGATACAACTTCTTAACCTGCAAAAAAAGCACTTCCATAATTGTTGGTTGGTGAAACTTATGTACTTATCTCTATTTACAACCCTTTCCTTTAACCCCTTTATACTTAATGATGAAGAATATACTCATCATGGAAACATTAAGGGAGTGAGCTCACTCCATACCCAGTGGGTGTCAGGTGTTAGTTGCAGTTGGCACTTGCTGCTAGTGCTGCTAATGTTTTTCCCTCATCTTGTCTAGCAGAAAAAGTGATTACAAAAGTTGCCTTCACTCAAAAAAACAACAAGCAGCTATCACACAGCAATATCAGAGAAAAAAGTCATTGGTCTCAAAAAATGCTGATGGAAAGGAAATTGTATTTTTTAGCAGTTGAACATAATGAACGTTATAAAAATTTTGTATCCACGGAATCCTACTGACCTGCTGAATACAGATAACATGTTACTTCTACTTAAAAGTGAACTCCATAAAAACTAAACCCTCTCAAAAATAGCGGAGATTTTTTTTGTGTATTTCAGAGAGCACTGTATTGTATGATCGATGGTACCATTAAAAAGTGCATCTTATCCCGCAAAAAACAAGCCCTCATTTATCTATGTAGATGGAAAAATAAAAAAGTTATGGCTCTTGGAAGACAAGGATGAAATAATGAGAAAAAAAAAGAACGAAAAAAAAGAACTGTGTCCTGAAAGGGTTCGTTCTCCTTCAGACATTCTCATCAGGTAGGACCCAGCACAGTGCTTCTCCCTAAAGCTATCCCTTCCTCAAACAAATTTTCCCATTAGCTCGGAGCATGCACTTTCCTGTCTATAAAGAGTATGATAATAAATAAATGCCTTGGGGTACTAAGTCCGAGTACACACACCAGGCCAAAGCCTTAAAAGCCATTAACTTATTATAGGACATGAAGTAACGCTACTTTTTTTCTGTTATCACATAAAAAATAGCCAGGCAAGAGCACATTACAACCTATTTCAACATTAAACATTGCACAAGTGTTCGGAGGGAGACATGCAGTAAGTCACACTGCACTTTTAAGACAACATAATGGCTTAATGTTTTATACTTGGTTTATTGCCTTCCATTCCTAGAAGCCAATTTCACCATTTTTAGCAATGACTCCTTGTTACACGATCCTTATTTTCAGTCATTATCGTAGCTTGTGGCTTTCCATGGCCAACGGATTGGAAAAATGCACTTAAAATAACACATTGAGCTTTAAACCATGTATCTGATGACTCACCCTATTATCTGCACTGGGAGCCATAGTATCCGTCATCCACGAGCCAAACCTGGACCCCGAGGCACGTATAGTGATTGGGTTACTGACGCCTGTGAGTTTGCCACAACCTTAAATATAAAAAGGGACATAAAGCGGTTAGAGCATGTTCATAAATTGAGCTAAGGTATTTCTTAGACTTTTACAGTTCCAGATAAAAAGAGAAAATTACATTTCCTGGCTTTGTTCTATTTCGCACTTAGTAGGATTAATATTGAATAAATAGGAAGAAAATTCCTATTGTCTTTGTCCATTTATAGTTGTGTCTAGCTGGCTATACAGGTACAGCACTAAAAAAAAACATATGTAGAGTATATTACATCTTGTTAGCCTCATTATATATCGACTCTACTCACTCGGTGTTGTATGGAGAAACACTAATGTGTGAGTAATGGACCGCTTTATATCATATTAGAATATCATTGAAAATATCATTGAAAATTCAAGGGATCTCCTAGATCTTTTTATTAGTTATAGGGCTCACAAATGTCTTATATTAAATCTTCATACTGTAATGAGTCTATACAATATATGGGTTTCTCTATTTTACTTAAATTATTGATATCAGTTATCTTTTCAGTGATATTCTAATTTTTCGTGCTGCACTAATATGTATTTAGATGCTTGCAGAGTATACTATCATTATGATAATGCCATATTATTAATAGTATATGTCTGTTTCATGATGTATTTTGTTCTGTAAGTCTGAGCATTTTACCAGTTTCTAGGATGGCTTCTATACAACTTGTGCTTTTAGTCTGCATGTGCAAGTCTATCTGCGCAAACTACCTATTATGTGTAATTAAAGGGGTTTTGCCACGATCTAATGTTGACATGGGATCCTCCAAAATGGGTATTTAATCACTTTTCTAGATATATGTGATTATAAAAAGTGAAGCCTGTGAGATCTACAGCCTGACTAAGATGCCCTTAGTTTTCTGACTGTTTACATTAGATACAACCAGGAGCTGACAGGAGCTGTTCTGGCCGAGCTTGCGTTGTTTGCACTTCTTATCTGATAACAGGAACATGAACAAGCATTAACCCTCTCCCCGACATAGGGTGTAGGGATACGCCCTGAGCGGGAAGTGACTTCCGCAAATGGGGACGTATCCATACGCCCTGGCGATCGCGCGGCTTGCGGGCGAGCCACGCACGATCGCAACATGGAACCAGCGTAAATTACCGATGGCCAAATTCGTCTTACCCCCGGCCGGATGTGGGCTCCGGCCGCGGTGATTACCGCTTCATTACCTACCCGCAGCCTGTCATGGCTGCGATAATAAAGCCGCAGGCAGGAGGAGTGAGCTCCTCCCTGCCTGCTCCGCCGTCGGCTATGTTGTGCCGTGCGAGAGCACTGGTAGTGAGCCACCGATCCCCTGTCTGAATGATCCCTGGGGAAGCTGAACGTACAACTTCCCGGGGTCACAGTGGCGTCACCATGCCCGCAATGCATTGTGGGCAATGGAGACAGGCGTTTGTCATGTCAGACCAGTAAACAGTACTGATACTGTGCACTGTCCTGCATTCTAACAGCAATCCTGATGATTGCTGTTATAAATAAAGTGAAAAAAAGTGGAAAAAAGTTAAAATAAATGTCAAAATTAAAAAAAATAAAACACAAAACACAAAAATAAAATAAAAACACGTACAACCGCCCTTTTCCCCCTTTACAATGCCAATCGCCTCAAAAAAGATCAAAAAAAAATAAAGTACCCAGATTTGGTATCGCCGCGTGCGTAACTACCCACCCGATAAATCTGTTCAATGTTAATTACCCTACGGTGAACGCCATAAAAAACAAAAACAAAAAACAGTCACGAATTGCTATGTTTTGTACATCCTGCAGCACATAAAAGTTGAATTAAAAAAGCGATCAAATAGTTCATTAGAACGCCAAAGTTGTACCATTAAAACTTCAGTTCATCCCCCAAAAAAAAAGTCCATACCGTCTCTGTATATGGAAAAATAAGAAAGTTATGGCTCTCAGAAGACAGCGATGCATAAAATTATTATTTAACACAATAAAAACACTTTTTTTTTTTTTTAAAGTGCTTCAAAATTTAAAAAACTATATAAATAGGGTATCGCCATAATCGTATCGACCCAGAGAGTAAAGATAACTGGTCATGGATACTGCACGGTGAGCGCTGTTAAAATAAAAATAAAAACCACTACTAGATTGCAGTAATTTTTCCTTCCACCCTGCCTTCCAAAAAAACGGATTTTAAAACTGATAAAAATTCTTGTCCCCCAAACATTCGTACCAATAAAACGTCCAATCTCCTCCCGCAAAAAAAAGGCCCCTACACAGCTCCGTACACAGTAAAATAAAAAAGTTATGGCTCCAGACTATGGCTGCAAAAAACTTGTTTTCCTTTTTGAATAAAGGTGTTTTATATTGTGAAAAAGCATTAAAACAAAAAAAAATATACAAATTGGATATCGCTGTAATCGTATCGACCTGATTGAGTAAGACTAGTATTTCAGTTATACTGCACGGTGACCAGCTGTTAAAAAATAAAAATAAAAAAACACTACTCAGGATGCTGTATTTTGGGTTCAAAATTCCTCACAAAAACCTTAATAAAAGTGATCAAAGCGGCATATGCGCCCCATAATGTTACAATAAAAACATTAACTCATCCCACAAAAACAAGCCCAAATCATCTCCGTATACAGAAAACTGAAAACGGTTTGGCAATCAAACAGAACAACATAAAAAACGCAATTTTTTATTATAGACCTAATTCCTAGTTTTAAAGTAATAAAACATAAAAAAAGATATAAAATCTATACCATTGCAATTGTACGACCCCCATCGTAAAGATATCCTGCATTTTATACTGCAAGGCGAACGCTGTAAAAATTGAAGCTCAAAAAACAAATGGCGGAATTGCTTTTCCCCTCAATTTCAAGCCCAATGCAAAAAAAGCAACTTTGTAACAACTGTGCACCCAAAATGTACAATACACCCCTAGATGATTTTTCTTAGAGGCGTGCTGAATCCAAAATAGGTTGACTTATGGAAGGGTTCACCTGTTCTGTACTTTGTGGGGCGTTGGTATATGCTACATGGCCCCACCAAAAATCTGCAATGGTGGGCAAAGCCAAGTAACACTCCCTCCCTTGTACCCCTCCATGCGCCCAAACAGCAGGATTACACCCACCATGTAGGGTAATCCCGAACTTGAAGACATTGTGTAACAAGGTTTGGGTGCTTTTTTACCAGGATTTCCTTGTAAAAATTAAACATTTTTCAGCTAACATTGCAGATTATTGGAAAAAAAATGTTTTTCATTTTCACAGCCTAACGCTAAAATTTTTTGTGACACACCTGTGGGGTCGATAGGCTCACTACACCCCTGGATATATTCCTTAAGGGGTGTAGTTTCCAATATGGGGTATTTTTAGGGGCATTTATTAAGTTTTGGAACCTTAGGGTGTCCGCAAACCTGAAATGGCCCCTAAATAAAATGGTGATGAAAAATAGACCCTGAGTCCATAGGTGCTCCTCCTATTCTGGCTTGTGGTTGAGCCAAATAATGCACTAGGGCCACATATGGATAATCTCTGAAAACGGCAGAATCTGGGGAAACGAATTATAAGTTGTATTCTTCCTGATCAGCATTTCCGGTTCTTGTGAACAATGATATATAAAATGTAAAAGTCTGCAAAAAAAGTGAAATTTTGAAATTTCACAATCCACTTTTGCATTAGTTCCTGTGAAACACCTAATGGGTTAATAAACTGCCTAAATGCGGTTTTGAATACTTTACGGGTGTAGTTTCTTAGATGAGGGCATATGGGGGTATCTAACATACAGGCAATCAAAAAACACGTTAGAACAGGGGGGGGGGTGGGGGTGGACTGTTCTCTATAAAAATGGATTATATTGCAAATTTTGTTGAAAAATTTGAAAATTCCTACAAAATTTCCTAAGCCCCTAATTTGATTCGTAAAAAAAAAAAAGACATTTAAAAAACGTTGATGCATACTACAGCAGACTAGTAGATGCCAGTTATAAACTATTTTGAGTGGAATACTAGCTGTCCTTTACATGCCAGAAATTTTTGAAGTTTTAAAATTGGTATAATTATGCCAAATTTTTCACGATTTTTTGAATATTTTTCACAAACAAACTAATATTTTTTGACAAAATTACTTACTATCTTAAAGCAACAATGTGTCATAGAATACAATCTCTGAATCACATGGATTGTTAAAGTGTCAAAAAGTTATTCTCACATAAAAGGTGACACATGACAGATTTCAAAAATATGGCCTGTCAGAAGGCCAAAACTGGCTCCGGCGGTGAAGTGGTTAAAGGGAGTGGGAGAAAAGAGCCTGAGGGTCTTTTTTTTATAAAGAATCCTACTGTTGTAATGTAATGTTCTGATAAACATTGCAGACTCCCTGGATCCCTGCTCAGCCCTCCTCTCCCCCCTGCAGCAGTCCGTTAACGAACAAAAGAACTCTGCCTGCTTGGAACTTATCTCCTGAGAAGATAAGAGGGAGAGACAAAACCGGTACAGCTTGTGCACAGTACAGTTATCCACTTGGATAGCCAAACAATGTTTACTCCAACTACAGAGACTGAATATCAGCCTCGGGAGCGTGCATGGGAGGTGGAGCGATGACATCACAGAGGAGGTACTTGTTTTTTTAAACACAGAAACACAGCGTCCCTTTTCTCAAGACTTATCATATATGCAAATTATATTAATTATTTGTATTTCTAAAGACAATATGATGCACTGATATTTACAGTATATGAAAACTTTCTTATGTACATGCACTTTCTTCGTATAGTTGCACCTTGTTTTCTTTACATTTGATATGAATTTAATCACATATGCTAATTAATTAAATTGATGATGTCATTATCATGTGGTCACAATTAGATGTGTTATATATTAGACACTTTGTGTCACTGTTCATTATGGGCATGAGAAAGTTCTTCTGTGTTTTGACTGAAACATACATTGTGGGTGGAATGAACGGAGTCAAATGTTGTTTTGTAGTGCATACTTATTTTTTTATTTTAATGTCCATTTAGAGTTACAGTATCGCACAAAAGTGAGTACACCCCTCAAATCCATGTTGTCATGGAGGAACGGAAGAGGATTCCAGTAGCTGTGAAGCTCTAGTGAACTCTATGCCCAAGAGAGTGCTGGAAAATAATTGTCGCCACAATTTGTCCATTGTCACGTTATGGGTGGTACTCTCTTTTGGTTGCAGCATAAAGAACATTAATCGCTGTGTGTTATTTTGCGGGCACACCAACTTAAACTATTATACAAGCTATACCACAGAGAGGAAGAAGTGGTAATGCTCTCGGCTAACGATAAAGGATTCCAGTTGTAGTAGTTAAAACTGTATTTCTTCTTTATTTCTTCATACTTAAAAAGTTCAACAATGTCATAGCACCACAAATATCAGCATCAGTAGATGCCCAAAACACGTCTATTGATGCTGAGTAAGTTGTGATGCTATGAATATTTGGTTTGCAATTTTAAATATAGAATAAAAAAAGAATAAAAAAGTTTTTAACTACTCAAGTGGAATGGATGCTGGAGCATACCTTCATGCTTCAAGATTGCAGAGAACACTCTGGTGAGATCCACAGAGTTTTGCACCAATGCCCAGAGGACAAAGAAGTCCATACAGGTGAGCAGGGAAAACTTATTTTTATAATACAAGCCTTACACTGACTATATTACATTGTTTCAAAGTAAAATCAGATCTCAGTGTATTGCGCCATGAAAAGATATATACAAATATTTAACAAAAATGTGAGGGGTGAACTTACTTTTGTGAGATACAGGTAGTGTAAACTGCCAGTACACACGATAAGATTTATGTAGGGTGTTTTACATCTAGCTAGCCTAAGTTGGGATTACAAACTGTGAGATTACAAACTGTGAATACATGCCCAGCAATGTTTTGGTAATCATGAAAAGATATAGATTTATATTTTGCACAATATAAAATGCAGCTACTTATTTAGTTGTCCAAAACTACTCATGTGTAACATCTGTAAGTGCAGTTAATTATTATTTCATTTATTAAATGCTTTCATTTTCTTGTAACATTCTGCTCTGCTTGAAGTTATTCTGTGACCGTAACCAAACATTTCCATATCACATAACATTTGGTGTCAGAAGTGGGATGATAGCCCAAGAATTACTATAACTGATTTTGAAAGAAAGAGCAACGTACTGTATGTGTTAGCCATGATGCATAATTTTTATATAGATAGCAAGTACCGGAGTTCAGTCCAACTGAGTGCATTAAACACCTAAGGATTTGTGACACTATTCTTGCAGCCAGAGTCCAGTCAGCCACTGGATGAACTTAATTGGTCTCTCAAAAAGCGTAAGACTACAGTATCTTATCACCAAGAAAAATAGGTAGCAAAGACCTAGTAGATGTACTTCAGAAACATTGGTCAAACATAAAAAGTTACTTTGTAAAATGTATTTAAAAAAGGATTAGTGTAGCTATGGCTGTGCTACCCATATCTGGAAATGTCAAATTGTCATCTAGTAATAGAACTTGTGAAATAGTACACTTCCTCAGGTGTAAGGTAAATTTAAAGACAATACCTATCACATAGGTTTTGCCACCGCGCTGGCTGAGGACGAGACAAGCTAGTGTCAGACATGCAGTTTCCTAGCGCTGTGTCCCATTATTCTGTAAGATGCATAGCAGTTTTCATGTATTTTAATGCTCAACATCTGCAGTTTTCAGACCAGAATAGTCATTCAAAGAGTTCCTTCAGAAAGATAGAGTGGTCCAGTTCATTTTTCAACCCCGAATCCCGTGCCCATCTAGAAGGCTAGTCCCAATATACCACCCTCAACCTGACAAACCTATTACTTTTGATATCGGTAGAAAACATGTGGACTATACTGTCATGGGGCGGAGCTAGCTTGGTGGGCTGGAGGCTACCACACCTTCTCATTAGTGTTGAGCGATTTTCTCGACAAAGTTGACAATCGTCAAGGTTTTTTATGGTGATTCTGGAAAATTCCAGATCATAGCGATTAATTTTTTAAGGTTAAAAAACAGTGCATCAATCTATTAAGATCGGCCTCTTTTCCGGCGCTTCCCTGTAATTTAGGCGGCCAGCAAATGAGATTACAAATAGAGCGAGGGTGAGATGTGTGTCGCGACGTCATGACTGGGATGTGTAAATGGTTGCGATGTGGGCTGGAAAAAGCAACAAGACCATTTCAGTGTTTACAAAGAACAGCGTTCCCTGTTTCAGCCTTCAGTGCTCACAGCGACTCATAGGGATAGACCTGCAGCACTGCCTGGGCCACCAGACTCAGGGAAATTAGTCATTTCTGCACAGCAGAAACCACTACTATTAGCCTGTGATCCTTTCAAATATAGTAGATAAGATAATTAGAACATTTTATGTATTTAGCTAGAGGAATTTTAAAAGGCTATCATCTAGCCTGGAGGTTGCCGCTGTAAAGCTTCACGGCTGTGGAACGGGGGGGGGTGGTGGGGGCCGATTTGGAGTGGGCGAACAACAGACAAGCACTATCTATAAAGAACACTGGATAAAGTTCTACCAAGACTTAGTGGTAGACATTGTAGTAGGAGATATCTTATTATTAAACAGTTTGTCTACTTCGAAATATTCCTGATATTGTGCAGCTGAACTTATATTGGATAAACATAATTTCTAGGTAACTGCAGTCTCTTTGTTATGACATGCCAAAGAACTCCACATTTATTATAGTATACATTTCAGATAGTGTTCAATATTTACCCATTTTTACAACCTGAACTGGTGAAAGTAATTCCACCATTGCACTTAAATTTCAACCAGCAATCTTTATCAGCACAGGTTGTTTGTTGCCAAAAATTACGTGTGTATCGAACCGAAAACATCAGAACATTTACGTGTTTTTTGACTTTTGCGCACACGCACTGTCATTGATTGCAAGCATCTACGTAATCTTAAACAGCCAATCTGAATAGTTCACAACCAGTGAATTGAAAGGTGCAAAAAATAACCTGGTGAAGGATGTATATCAAAACATAACAGTTACGTGTTTTTTTGACTTTGTCGCACCCAGCACTGTTTCATTGACGCAGGCTTCTACATTAAATCTTAAAACAGCAATTCTATATTCACCACAGTTGGAATTGAAAAGGTGCAAAAAATACAGTGTGATTTATCAAAAAACCATTAACAGTTACGTGTGTTTTTGACTTTCGCACCCGCACTGTTCATTGACGCAGCATCTAACGTAAATCTAAAACAGCAATTCCTATATTCACCACAGGTGAAAAGAAAGGTGCCAAAATACCGATTTATAATATCAAACATTAACGTTTACGTGTTTTTTTGTACTTTGCGGCAACCAGCACCTGGTGCATAGGTGAACGCTAGCATCGTACGTAAATCTTAAAACAGCAATTCTTATATTCACTCACGAGTGAATTGAAAGGAGCAAAAAATACGTATATTATATCAAAACATAACAGCTTTTCGTGTTTTTTGACTTCATGCGCAGCCAGCACTGTTCATTGACGCAGCATCTACGCAAATCTTAAAACAGCTAATTCAGATAATTTTCACCACAGAAGTGAATTGAAAGGTGCAAAAAATACCGCGTGTTTATTATCATCCAAAACTAACAGTTACGTGTTTTTTGACTTATGCGCAACACCAGCACTGTTCATCTGACCAGCATCTACGCGTAAATCTTAAACATAGAAATTCTATATTTCACCACAGGTGATTTGAAAGGTGCAAAAAATACCGTTTATTATACCTCAAAACATAACAGTTCTACGTGTTTTGTGACTTTGGCGCACCAGCACTAGCCTTCATTGATACGCAGCATCTAACGCTAAATCTTAAAACAGCAATATTCTATTATTCTTCACCCACAGGTGAATTGAACAGGTGCAAAAAAAATGTTATATACCTGTTTATTAATATCAAAACAAACAGTTACGTGTTTTTTGACTTTGCGCCGCCAGCACATGTTCATTGGACTCAGAGCATCTACGAAAATCTATAAAACAGCAATTATATATTCACCACAGTGAATGTGAAAGGTTGGCAAAAATACCGTTTAGTTATATCAAAACATAACAGTACGTGATTTTTATTGTACTTTTGCTGCAGCCCAGGCCCTTGTTCAATGAACTGGCAGAGCAACATAACGTAAAATACAAAAACTATGCAATATCTATATTTCACCACTAAGGTGTAAAATCGTGAACAGGTTGCTAAAGATACCGTTTATTATACTCAAAACAAAACAGTTTACGTGTTTTTTTGACTTTGCATCTACCCATGCACTGTTCATTGAACGCAGCATCTACGTAAACTAAAACAGCAATCTAATATTCACCACAGGTGTTAATGAAAGGTGCAAAAAATACGAATTATTATATCAAAACATAACAGTTACTTTGATTTTTGACTTTTGCGCACCCAGCACTGTTCAATGACTTGCAGACATCACGGAAAATCTTAAAACAGCAAATTAAAAATTCTCCACGACAGAAGAGTGAATTAGAAAGGTGCAAAATAAATAACCGTTTAATATCTCAACAACATTAACAGTTGACCAGTGTTTTTTTGACTTTTGCGCACGTCCAGCACACTCTCATGTGACTAGCAGCATCTAACGAAAATCTTAAAATCCAGCAAATTCTATATTCACACTCACGTGGTGAATTATGAAGTGTGCAAAAATACGATTATTATACTCGAAAACATAACATTAAGATCTATTTTGACTTTTGCGCACCACAGCACTGTCCTTGACGCCAGCATCTACCGAAAAATCTTAAACAGCATTCTTATAAATTAACCAATAGGTGAATTGAAAGTGGCAAAAAATACCGTTTTTATATCAAACAATAACAGTTACGTGTTTTTTTGACTTTATGCTTGCACCAGCACTGTTTCATTTGATCGCAGCATCTACGGAAATCTTCAAACCGCAATTCTATATCACCACAGGTGAATTTGAAAGGTGTGCAGAAAAATACCGATTTATTATATCAAAACATAACAGTTACATGTTTTTTTGACTTTTGCCCCCCACGCCAGCACTGATTCATTGACCCCAGGCAACTACGTAAATCTTAAAACAGCAATTCTATATTCACATCACAAGGTGATATTGAAGGGGGGGGGTTGCAAGAAAATTGCCGTGTTTGTATTGATATTCAAGAAGGGCGGGATGAACAGGTTACGTGTTTTGTTGACTTTTTGCGCACGGGGCCAGGCACTCTTCATTTAACGCAGCATCTACGTAAATCTTTAAAGACAGCAAATCAAAAATTCACCACTAATGGTGAATTTGGAAAGTGCAAAAAATACCTAAAACAAAACACACACCACACCTGGAACCGAAGTGATAAAAGTCGCATGAAATGTAGTCTCCCGCCCTCCCGTTAGAACAAATCCGCATCGGCTATCATAGACTCGGTTATCCCCGACTAACCCGCCTGACTTTGCCCAACCACACAACACCCCCCTGAGCCAATCCCTTAATCCCCCCCACCCTAAACAACACGACCCTGGCCCCCACCCCGAGAAACACCTGAGAATTAAAAACCAAAATGTCTCTCCTGGCACTTCTCCCGACTAACCAGTATCCTCCTGTGTTGACCCATCACCTACCCACTATCTCCCCGCTCCCTACAAAAATCGACCGGTCCCCGCGTTAGCTCAAAGTCCCGGAGCCCCCCCAAGCCTATAACATCAATCCACCCCACCACCCGTAACCATAAATAAAATCGCACAAAAAGGCGGCTCAGCGGTGTGCCAGCACTTGTTCAAGAGTCCGCCTCCTCCATCGCTACACTTCAGTCAGAACACAAATCCTCGACAACACATCACCACGACTGCCATAGAGTGTCCCGGATCCATTCTTCTCGCCACCCCGTATACAACACTCTCCCTCCTCCGACACCAGTGAGACACTTATAAATATAAATACGCGTTAAGGGTTCTCGCCGGCCGAGCTCCCTGTATACCTTGATACCGCAGCATCAACTTCCCCACAGATAGCCCCCAGCCAGCAACACACATCCCGTGGCGCCCGTTCAAATTGTCCCTGCGAGCGATCCACCCCCACGCCCTTAAACAACTACACCCCCCACCCTAACACGTTTAAAAGAAATCCGTTATTAAATGTCTCGCCTGGAGTGTGAGAGTGTTATCTTTTTGTGAACAGCACACTTTCCAATAGACGGGCACTTAGCCTCGTTACGACCCGTCAACCACCCTGGGACGCCCATCCCAATACCCCCCCTTATCCAAGTCCCTTTTCCCACTCCTGACGCCCTGTGAAACAACACCACCCCCCCACCCCGTAACCTTAATAAAAAATCCTAAAAATGTCACGTCTATGCGCTGAGTGGGGGGAGCCTAACGTGCCCAGATCAATGGCTCCGTCATCCTAGTACAACGTACCTCTTAAAACCGCAAAACAATAAATCCCACCCCACGTGTATCCAGATGCCCTTAGCCCACCCCCTCACCCTAAAGCCAACACGGGTTTTTCCTCCCCCCACCCCGTGGCAGACCTAGTGAAAAAATTGCCAAAGATTCCGCCGACCATCAATAAGCATCTCCCCGCAAGCTCGGGTTAAATATGAGAAGTCCCAGCCAATAGGTATGATAATGCATAGACTGAGAAATGTGCGTTCCCGATCATGAGAATATGCGCATCATTTAAACCGAGCCATATGACCACACAAATTCCAAAAGGCCATCGGTCAAAATTATAAACACAAACGAGGCCACAAGGGTGCGTCAGCCAATCCTGATGGATTGCCTTTGCTCGGTCCAACTCTTGGGGTGAAGCCCCTGCTATCTCTTACCGTGTCTCTCCTTATCTCCGAGTACCCCGTAGCATGGCGCCGAACACGCCTGTGGAGTTTGGCCGGCGCGGTATCGTCAGTATTGCAGGCCCGACATGGCCTGTCATACGCAGGGGTACATGGGGCCCGTGAGCAGACACCCGACTACGCACCACGACGCCAATTCTGTCCTTTGAATCAGTGTTGGTTAATGTGGTCAAGCCTGCCCTAGCGCCTTAGGCAAATATTTACGGCTTCCATGTCCCCTCGTGTGTGGGGGGTGGCAGTCACGATGCCGAACAAATGTCATCATCTATCATCCGATCCGAACAATAAGCAGAGCTCAAAGTGTCAACATCGTTACGCGCCTGGCCCAATCTGCACTGTGGATAATGTCCATTGACCCTACAGACCTCTTAGAAAGACAACCAAGTTTTGGCGGTTCAGAATGAAATTAACAACGAAACCCAGGCTTCAGTGATAAACGACATCACCTGAACCGGCCCAGTAACATATGCCATCGCAGCGGGGGTAGACGGCCGTGCCTGGTACCCACGTGGAGCAACACACGGCGCGGGCGGTCCGTGCAACGCCGTATGTCAGTGCCCCTTGGGCTTTGTACCCGCTAGGCTTTCTGTGGATGCAGCAAGTCAGGGGACTACATCAAGTCACCTGGAGTGATTAGTGAAGAAGATGATGACGACAATTTGCAGATCCAATTGGTAACCCTGTCTTATTCCCGCAGAATTTACTATGCGGGAGCGGCTTCAACATTGGAACGAGGAAGTAAAGACGAAGGGGTAGTGTAAAAATACGGTCCCGGCCCCCAAAAACGGAGGAGAGGGTCCGCAGAATTATGCCGCAGATAGATGATATCCACCACCCACGGACCGCTGTCAAACGCCCGTCACCACGGCATATTCGCCGTCAAAAAGGTCTCAGGTCCCGTCTCAACCTGGGCCTTTCTATGAGTGGCAATGGGCCTCTGAAATTCACACCAGCGATGTCATAGTGCCGCCTTTGCCGGAGAAACGGCTAAGTCGCGGCCGCCGCCCCAATCCTGTTTGAACCCCCCAGGCCCCTCCCCAACAGACCCACGTTCCGCGAATTGAGCCTGCGTAGGACATGGCAGGGACCCCAAGCGGCCAAGTACCCCCGTCCCGCCCTTCCGCGCGTGCCGGGCCTCCAATACCCGACATTGATCACGAGTGACGCCACGATTACCAACTGCTCAAGGCGCCGCCGGTCTCGTGTCTCCGGCCTCCGACCGTACGCTCCGCCACCCCAAGCCGTCCTTCAGCTTGCCCATGTCTCTGGCCGCGTATCTCTTGTTCAGCATGGATACCGTGCCACTGCTCGAAGGTTCCCTTCGGGTCACTCACCGTCGGCCGGCGAGTAACCGACATCTGATGTCACCCGACCAGCAGCACCCAACCTCCCAGTACTCCAGAGCGCGCAAGATGATATGGACGTCCAGCGTAGGACAACGGGCCGTCCAGGACGCCAGGTCAAGTGCCGCCAGCCTATGGTCTGTCTACCAGTTTTTGGTAGGCAGAAGAAGCCACTTTAGAGATATAAACCCACCCGGTTCCTTACCCCGTCCCCGAGCGCCCGACCTCCCCCCTGCCGGTTCCATACTGCAAAGCCCGGTCAAAAGTGGCCAAGGCCCTGATAAGCTTAAGAAGGGGCCTGTAACAGGGATGTCCCCCGAGCATGTGTACGGCATCCACTCAGTGGGCCCTCCGGCTAGCCGGCCGCAATACTCGAATGCTGAAGCCAGGTTAGGTGGGGGGATGTGCCAAACAGTTTTGCCCTTCCCCAGCCAGACCGCTTGAATGTGTGAGATCCACAGTCCATGGTCCCCGGGGGATTTCCAACGTCCCCCAGAACCAGCCGGCGTTTCTAGAGACATCAACAGATACCTGGACCAGATCCCAACACACCACCGGACCCGAGTGCTGGACATCTAACAGCACGTCCAATGCCGCACACACCACCAGAGACCTGTCTCACTTTATCGCATGTATGTCATTACCCACAGTTGTTGGAGCGCTTAGGCACACTCTGCCACGGTGCGGGCATCGGCTCTACATCCCCGTCAGGGCATTATCCTGGGGCTCATAGCCCCCCCCAATTTCCACAGAGGACATCAGTGCCCAATAGCCATCCTAGGGGCCGTGGTAAGTGACCCAACCAGCACTCAAAAGGGGTCGCGCCGACCGCCGCCAATGACGATGGTGGCGAGGACCAGGGGAGCAAGTGGACGGCTATCATAACTGGACGCACCGGATCCCGAGAGCGCAGGCAGGGATCGCTCCTCCCCCCGGGATGTAGATCCGGGCTTCCCGGTAGGTGTGTAATCTCACGGCCGGCGCCGCCTGGCCGCCCACTGCCAGGCCGGATGGTGGTCGGCCAGGATCCCACTGACGTATCATGCTCCCCACCCTGTGCAGGCCCCGTAGCCAGGCCCCCAATGACGTCCACCCAATTATCACCCTCTACCCCCCCCCGCGTTGATCATGAATGCCATCAGACGCAATGTCACGCGTGACTGTATAACGGCCCCATCCCGGCCGAGTTCTCCGTTGTAGCGTAGGTGACCGGGCCCTGCTGTTTTTCGTACCCGCGGGGGCCGAGGGCAGGCGAAGTGCAGCCAGACGTTCTACCGCTCGTGGTCCAACCCGCCTGTCTAACGCGAGTGGCACATTGTTATGAACGTAGGCACCACGTCGAGCGAATACCATGCCGTCGCACAATGCTCCAGCGAATAATTGATGGCAGAGCATGCTCAAGAGCCATTGACGCCGGTATGAATTGACACATGGCCTCGACAAGCAGCATCGGTAACGTGGACACACGGTGAGTAAGAAAAACCGACGCTAGCGATGCGGTCCGTAGCACGATCTCAGGTCCCCAATCCCAATGAAGGGCCAAGAAAATGTACTTACGCCTTCACCGAACATGGTTCAGTGACGGACACAGCCCTATGGACCCAGCAAGAGTAGGCAATGAGGTGAATCTAAGTACAGGAACGATTCGTTAGTGAAACACTGACAGTCCCCTCCCAGTTACACCCCTTGGTGCACTCCCGCTCCTTGCAGTGCGGTCTCCGTCCGCCTGCTCAGCTTTCCTAGTGGTCCGGCGCCAAACACCCGTTTATCGTGACTGCGAGGACCCCAGACCACCACGTGTGCCCCCCTAAAAAACCGAGCGCCTTTCAAAACCTCCCATCTTTGGAACTACCAACGACCGTATGTATCTTGGTGACCATTGCTATGATCCATGGAGTGGAGGCCGGCCTAGCAGCACACGTGTCGGTGAGCATCAACACAATCGGAGTTCCATACAGGGCTGTGTAGATGAAGCATGTTGCCTGAGTAAGGCAGCTGAGGTGTGTATTTGGAGTTGGACTTTCGGAAGTAAAACCTAGACCAGCCCTGGTACTCTGAAGAAAGCCGTCCCGGGGGGTGTACGGTTCCCATGCCCAAGTCCCCGGCGAAAGTGTCTCGCCAATAAGATCTTCCTTGGCTTCTTCTCTTCATCTTTCCTCACCTAAAACGACCGCGTATATCTACCGACTAGCCGACGGCCCCCGCCGCGCATAGGTGAAGATCACTGCCTCCCCATCTCTGCGCCGGAAATTATATCATGGATGCTAACCATAACCACCACAACCTGATCCACGCCAACAGTGTTGCCATCAAAAATGCCCAACAGGTAACAGGGTTGCCGACCCTCATCGTGGCAGGGTATTCCCGCGTTACCGGTCCCCCCCCACACCCTCGCCATAACCAGAACCCCTCGCCCCCCCCGAATACATGCTCATCTACCCGCAACCTTGTCCCATTTCTCCCTAAGGTGTGTTCAGATCAGATCATCCCCAGGTCTCCCACATTAGCGACATGCTACACTCCAAGCTATTAACCCCCCCGGATTTACCCTTGTGAGTCGCCACCAGACCTCTGACGTTAGCCCGGCGTACGCAGAGTCCCCGAAGTCGACTGTCGGTTTTCCGCCGCCTTTCCCTGAGGCCTAAGTGTCCATCCAGTTATAGCCCTCATGTCGACGCGCACAATGAATAAACTCCCCCACCACCTACCCTCCAGTCCCATGGCCGTGTTTCCCGGCGCCCACCCCCACACCTAGCACAGCAACACACCAGGTATCATCGTCCACCAGGCACACAAACACCGGGAAGTTTAATATTTATAGCAATGTGTTCTGCGGACCCACTAGACTTCTAAGGTATGCAAGAATGGACGAATGTGCCCGACTCAGGCTCGTGTCACGGGCCATAGAGGTTAGGTCCAGCCCGGCAGGCCAGCGTCATATCTGTAGCAGGTTGGACCTTCAAGGCAGCAGCATGGGTGAGACCGAAACCAGACAGACCGCACTACCCTGGCATAAACCTCCCACAGTATATGTGGATTTCGATTTATGACTTTTCATCAATGAGTTACACCGTGGCATAGGAACACTGATGAGTATGTTGGTGGCCGGCCACTATGCCGGAGTGTCACTCTCAACGGGATGCGCAGACGCAACTTGTCACGAAAACCTAATCAAGCTAAACAGAAATAGGCCTCGATTGAAAACTTTTTATTTTAAAAATGAACACATTTGCTAGACACGAGACTGCAAATTAAAGATCAACACTTTTTCTCCGGCCCGTCCCAACTATTCATTTTGCTGTGTTTTTTGTGCAGTGAGGAGACTTTTAAAAGACAGCCATGTTACCAGGTACACCACACGGTATAATCATCCAGAAAACTCTACATAAATCTAACCTGGCCGTGAAAACGGCTCCAATGACCCCATTGAAAAAAAGTGCTGTGCGGAGCGGCATATAATCAAAGTAGGCACCGCTCCCACCTTCCATGGGGTACCAGGAGAAGTCCCCTTCCAATATGTAGCAACACCGATGCCAATACACCCTCGTCGATTCCGACAAAAACCCACTATGGCACTGCGTTTCCTTGAGGTTGACCACAAATAACACTCAAAAAATTTTACCATAATCAGTATCTCACGCCGCGCCCTGCACACACTACATTGATTACCAGTAAGTACCCCTGCCCGATATGCAAACACTCTAGGCCAAACTAGGTCACTCAGTCGTACTCTCGAACTGCGTCCTCGACGGATAAAAAAACCCAGCTAGTATTTTCAGTCGTGGCGATGTAGTTTACCCACCAAAGTACGTACTCAAAAAAAATTTTACCATACTCATAATCGTCACGGTTCGCATCGCCGACCAGCGCAGTTATCGCATGAGTAATACCCCTCCGCCATATCATACAGCCTTATGGCTCAACAGATACACCCCTACCCCATAAAAACCGCCAGGTAGCTGACATATGCTGAGGTCAATCTTCACCGGTGTTATACCATATAAAAACACGCAAAATAAAATATTTGACCAATATCTTCAATAGTCCCAATCCGCCCAACCATTGGCCCTGGACGCACGAAGCACGCCCCCCCAGTAATAATACACAATGGCGAGACCCTCCCAAATTAACAATTTACGCTCCTTTGCCAATCCGCCCCTATGATCACCGTTGGAGGACATGCAATTCAATAAAAGTGTGGTGTTGCCTAATATGCTTATGACAGATTCATCTCTCCTGGTTTCCAGGTTCCTCTTCTAACCTCCTGATGTAATAAATCATACCCCGCCCGAAATGGTAACAATTCAATGGGCCCGGCGAAATGACCCGCTATTCCTATCCCCTTGTAGCTATGTTGTGTATGCAGTAGACGAGAGCTATCCCAGCCTGCGTTACTGGGCCCCATGAACCATGTTCCCCGCGGACAAGTCACCCATCCTAGAGAAAAAAAAAGTCCCTCACAAAAACCCGCATCTCACACCCGGAGCCCATACGAAATTGCTGCCCACCGCGCCAAAACCAGCCCCATCCCTCCCCCCTGTCTCCCCCGCCTCTCCCTATTGTATGTCAAAGGTGTTCCCACCACGAAAGACCCCGTTAAAAACCACGTCCAACCCGACCAGCCGGGCCCCCAAAGCCATATCCCCCCACTCATAACCCTCCTCCATCCACAGCCTGACCCCATTGGCCTTACCACGTTCGTCCCCTCATTATCCCGCTGGCGCATAGTGAACAACCGTGTCTCCTAATGCGACATTCTCCCCGTGCCCGCTCCCCCCCGTTACCCCTCTGGCACCCGGCAGAGTACACCGGACTCATCACGTATGCGGGAGCTACCTGCCCCCCTCCAATCCCCTCACGCCTTTTCGCTCGTGCCGTGTAGGTTGTGGCCCTCGTCTCATGAGAAACCCCCCATCCCCATGTACAAAGACCCCTATGTCCTTACACCCAATTACCCCGTTCTATACAGTGTCGGGTGTTCAAAATGTGTGTCCGGCGGTTGCATAGGGGCTTCACCCCTCAGGTATTGCCAGCAGTACCCGGTCCGCCGGTGCAAGTTCGAATCACTCCCCTGTATTTTGAGGGGTGGCCAAGTGTCCCTCTAGAGGCTCGTTAGTGGCCTCAGGCTAGTGTAATCTCGATCCTTAGGATAGGCTGCTTCCAGCGGCACGACAGTATTTGACGATGCTTTGGAGGGTTGGGTTGGTGGCGGTCCATCATTGGTTAGCATGTTTTACCCCTCACAGCGAGTCCACTCTGCCATTTGGACGCCAGCCTGTGCTTCTTAAGCACCAGACCGCACCCCGGCCTAGTGAGAACCCGGGTCCCTCTGGGGCATGGGCATGAGGTTCCCCTTACAGTGAAGAAGTCATATGGTCGCATTTCCAGGCGGAACCCATATGTGTGTATTGAAGCCTCGGTCGCCACCAAAACCTGGCCCATAGGTGGGAGTGTTCAAAGTATCAAAGGAGGGTGGATCATAGCAGCTTTTGGGGCTCATGGCTTGAGTCCCAGGCCAATGTATCGTCAATTGTCCAGTTCAACTAAAAGTGTGAAGAAAGACATGCCTATTTGTTTCCGTCCGCAGTCTTTATTAAATGTGTTCCTGCGTTGCAGGTTTGGTCTCAAGCTGGGACCCAGGTACAGGGGTATAGGTCAATGTTCCCCAGTGAACACGACAACGTTGGTAGCCCTACTCTCCAAAAAATATAATATCCGGCACAAATTAAAAAAATAGTGGTGGGTCCCCCATTTGGGCAGGTGTTTTAGGGGGGCTCGATGCTGGTGGCCGCAGGACAGAATAGTCCACTGTCCAGGGTCGGGTTGTGCAACAGAATGGAGGTTTCAAGGGAAAGACTCTGGTTTGTTCCTTTTTCCGGCACTTTATAAAATGTGTGGTGTCAAGCATGTTAGGGGCTCAAGGCTGAGGGCCTCGGACGCGGTATAGTTCATGACCATTTGCGAAACCTACACCATGGTAGTTAGACCCGCCAAATGGACATAAAAGATGATCCGGCCCAAAAAACCCGATATTTTTACCATCCTTGAAATGTGGGTTCACCGATGCATATGCCTCCGGTCCAGTACACTTGTTGACCCAGTCCCGATCCCCAGCCCCATTTATTATAAATTCCTTACTCCTGAGGCCAAAAAAAACACCTCGGCCCAGGGTAAAAACCCATAGTTGATCACCATCCGTAAATGTTGTCACTCATCAGTGGATTCCCCTTACTCCGTACAAGACCTAGGACCCGGAGCAACCACAAACACTGGTAAGTGTAAGCCATCACTTACCTAATAAAGGTCGGTCAGGCCAGCGGCTCTATATACAACTATGTGGTTTTACCTGCCGAGATTAGAGGCGACAGTGTGCCTTGTTGTCCGCGGGTTCCAGGACAGGATATTCAATTATACCAGGTTGTAGAAGTACACAGCATTAACCCGAACCACCATAGCCATACAGGTCCCTGTATATATCACTTATGAGTGAGCGAGAGCAGTATAAAGTGTACGGGTGGCTAGGTGGACTACGACACGGTCAAACTAATCCTAATTATACATACCCAAAAAAGACGAGTGTTCGCAGATACACACCAACTCGATGTGATATAGCCACAGCAGATAAGTGCATGACGACTCCCGATTAGAGACTGTAGATAGGAAAAAAACAAGGTAAATCAGCATTCCCGGCCTTTTTATGTGGGAGGATACAAAAAGACGGAGTTGGTAGCTCGTCGGGGGGATTGTGTGTGTGGGGAGGGGTGGGGGTTATCCATAAGACGTATGAAAAATGGTCCAAAAGTTACCAGCTTTGCAGTAAATCGGATGCTCACTAGCGACGGATAAAAGAACGCTGTAATCGATAGCGAGGTCCGGGGACATGATCAAGAACGAACTCGTGAATCCCAGACGGCAATCGCTACAATTGGTGCCCAACAGCAGCTCGGATGAATACGATTTGATGAGGGGTAAATGCTCTAAACTCTTGTCATCTTTCCACGCCTACAGGGGCCGATGACATGTAGGCTCTGTTAAACCGCAGGTCAGCTCACTGGATCATATGTGGCTGCCTCTCGTCTCCCATGTGGGGCATAATCATGATTTACAGGATCCCATAAAGTAATACAAGTACGATACATAACCCTGATAATGCCACTAACATCAAGGTAATGAGATCAACTAATCAAAGTACACAACGTGCAGAAAATGAAACAGTACGAAGCGTCAGAACACTGCCACGACCTTGCCAAATAACCTAGCCTGCGCCCTCCCCCAACCCTTCATGTCCCCTGAAACACCCAACAATTGTCCATACATTCCGCGTACACTAAACGGCCGACACCGAAATAAATCCCCACTCACCCCAACCGCGAGCCTCCCAATAACCAATATACATACCCGGCGACCCACTCTGTCCCACCCCTTGTAAAAGGATAAATCAGCAGTGCCCACCGCTCCCCGACAACGCCCCCCGGCCGGAAAACCACCCAGCGTGGCCAACAATACAAATGTCGCATACCAACCAATAAAATCACAGAATAATCACCATTAACTCGCCTTCCTTTGCCAACGGCGTACCGTTACAGGAACCGCGTGAGAGGGCGTGCCGGTGACCAAGTAAGGCACGCCAAACCGCAGAGAACAACGTAGTGCACTAGAGATACACGAAAGTATGCGAGCCTAAGCATTAAATGGTAAATCCAAAAGTTCACACAGAGAACTAAGTGAAAACGCCTCCACTCGCGGTTCATCCCGTGTCGTTACAATACGATTGTAATGTACTCGTGGGGAGATCAGTACAATTGGAACCTAACTGAAGCGTCTAGAACGCTCCACGCGCAAATGAAAAGTCCATAAGTGCCCGCGTCTGCTGGCCGGCCCGTCGGGTGAGCCGAGGATTTAGTGGCGCATAAAAAAAGCGATGCTAGCGCCCAAAGACATGATGTGCAGGTTGTGGCGGCACGCAGTGTATAGCCCCTGCAAGTACATTGTGTTGAACAGTACCCTACAGGGACTTGGTTTTATGATGTGGGTAGCGAAGTATTGTTCAATAAAACTATTTTGGTCCGTTTTACTGGTACCAGTTTACATACTATAGGCACCAAAGTTTTGGGTGTGCATAGCTGTGCCAAACTGTAACGCTCCAACCTCTTATATGTGCCACTACCACACCTGCCACCCAACCAGTGTTACAAGGACAAACTATTGTAAGCAGCCACGCGACCACAACCAACTCCCCACATACCACAACTGAACAAGTCAGCACCCCGCAGCAGATATACCTATAATCGGGATGACCAAGTCCCATTAGGAGCAGCACATTATTATGGTGTATAAATATATGTGTGTGAAAAAACAGTATGACGGCCCTATTCTCAAATAAAAGTACCCTTATTGTAACCCAAAACTAGGTGCATTTTATGCCAGACATGACACTTTTGAATGTGCCTAAATTAGCGCCTCAAATATGATAGCAATGAAATGCAATGCGCCTAGGTTATGCTATGTGCCTAATTTGGCCGTAATCAATATACTACAGCAAGGTAACCAGATGCCAAAATTATAGACAGTTCATGTCATCTCAGGCGCACTATACTCTCATTTAATGCCCTTTAAAATTCGCATGGAGGCGCCTCTTTTCTGACATGTCGCCTTTAGTTGCTAGAAATTGGAAATAAACATCTTCACCTACTAAGGCATAATTGTTCGAAAGAGTAAAAGAAGTGAGGTGAATTGAGTATCTTATTAGTATATTATATTAATTTAAATAATCTAGTAATTTACATTAACATGTACGGCTTTAATTAACAATAATATAGATATATTTGATTCTATCTGATCTTCCTGGTCTTCTTCGCTATCTTATAGAACTTGAGAGCCTGTAATATTAATTAACCTACAATAAAATTGTTCCTTATTGAGCAATAACTTATAAACCAAAGTAAAGAACCTTGGTCGACACCACACATGCATGAAATTTGGCATCAACATGCCAATTTTCATGCACATATTAATTGCATAGAATATATAGCGGGTTCATAAATCAGGTGCAATCTAACGCTCAGTTGCAACATTTCTGGATCAGGTAAAACACTAGTACCCAGGCTGGTAAAACACCTATAATTGAGCCGTATCAAAGCAATAAATATGTAGCTTCGCTACAAGTACTATTGTCGCCACGCCACTCTGGTCACATTAAATAGCACTGTAAATGCGCCCACATCTCGTGAGGGCGAGCGGAGATTTAAAAATTTTAAGATGGGGCTGCGCCTGATATCAGGTTCAGCCAAGACTCAAGATATCTTGGCACAGCCCCGTTCATACATGTCGCCCCTTGAATTTGGCGTGAATATTTTTTTGATGATTGTTTATTACTATTATTTAAGATTTTTTTCTTATCTTTTACTAAAGGTTCAATACAAATCAGGAGTGGAAGAGTGTTTCTCTCCTCTTATTATGTTCCAAGCCTGAAATACAACTTTTTTCTTGTCTCACATTGTAGTATTGGATTATGTTCTTTACTTTATGTTATTTATGTACATTCATAAAATAAGATGAACATTGTATTTTTGTTTATTTGAAAATCTATAATAAAAATACAGTTAAAAAAATGTTTGGGGATACACTTAATTCACCATTTAACTTTTAGGAACTCTGTATTGTAGCAAGGTGAGTGTGTTTTTACTGCCTTATAGATCTTCGCGTGGTCTTACTATCTACACATGAGACTGCACGGTTTGCACCACAAAGTTTTATTGAATCAACCAGATGATAATCTCACTAAAAGACAAGGTTGCAACACATAAACCAAAGTCAGGAACCTAAAAGTTCCAATTAAAATTCCAACAATATCAAAATGTGCTGAAACAGTAAATGATTAATAGGTTTATAATGATATTTCTTGTTTCAGTACATTTTAATATTGATCATCTGTAGGGACGTTATTTTTTATTTTCTTTATGCAACGTTATGGTAACTAGATTGTTAGAGGTTGGAATTTGACCCAGGGATATATATTGATTGCCATAAATGGAGCTGGAAAGCAATCCTCTTAAGAGATGTTGCAATTTTCTCAAGGAACGTGGTGGAATTATAGGTTTGCATATCTTTTGACTCCCACACTAGTGTGCACCTATAGGTTTATTCTTCAAAACGGATGTGCTAACCAGATTTTTTTTTTTGGTCTGTTTGTATGGGGAGGTGGCTGGTTCCCATCTTGGTTTATGCACTCCAGCCCAGCTGCACAGGCTTTTTAATCAGATCAGGTTTACAGCTGGAATCTTCTAACCCTGAAATGTGGAGGTCTGAACAGACATCTAGAGAGGTAGCATGTAGCGTAGGTTCCCACCTGAATTGGGGTCACTTTGCCGTGATAGGTGGGCATTTACAGTTTTGATCAAAACCTCCATTTTTTCCTATATTCCATAGTAGCAGAAAAGCTGTTCCAAAAATTCTTATGTCCTCTATGACCATTTTTAGTTCTATCGAGTGCTACTGATATTGTATTGTGTTTGCATAGCTTTGGACTTTCACAGCAGTGTGCACCTATACGTTTATTTTTCAAAACAAATGTGCTAACCAGAATTTGTTTTTTGGAACTATAGGTTGGACTTGATGGACCTAGATTCTTTTTCATTCTTGTCAATGCTGTAACTATTACAGCACCTGTATACATGGTAAAGGGTCTATAAGATCCAGAGATACCAGTCACACCTAGGTTCTGGTGCCCTACAGTGGACAAAAGTATAGACCATCAGAGAATTAAAGGGATTTTGCCACAATCTCATTTCATACCTCCTGCATCCTGCTCTTCAGCTCTGTGTGCTCAGAAGGGGTGGGGTGTGATTTGTTTGAATTGCATATCATGTGACCCCGCAGGATGACAAAGAAAGGTCTGTTTATGTACAAAGCTGTGAGTAGCTCAGAGGTAAAGCTTTTTCATCACAGCACAAGGGTCCTAGGTTCAAATCTCTGCAGGAACCAAATCTGTGGTTTTTTCTCTATATCAATGCACAAACCTTATTGAGGTTTCTTTTTTTATTTATTTATTTGTACTGTTTGACTAATTACTAAGGAATACAGAGAACGGGAGTAGAGTGACAGCACCTGGGGTTTGAACACTCAGTGGCTGCCTGAGAGGAGAGGTGATGTCTGAGCATGTGCAACCAGGACTGAGGAGCTCACAGCCCTGGTCGTATCCCTTGAAGACGAGCTGTAAGCAATGGTCACTAAAAGAGCAGCTAAAACAAAAACGGTGCAGAATTTTTAATAATGATGAATGGTGAAAATGTTTATTATTTAGTTTGCAAGTTTCCCACATCAATTTTACTTCGTGGCAAAACCCCTTTAAGAGCTGTAATTTAAATGGCAAACTGCTCCACTTTTCTCTTGTGATAGCTTATTGTTTTAGTCTTTATTGAGCTTGCTGACCTCTCCTTAGACCACAAGTCTCCCCAGGAAAGGTTAATAACAAGAGTTATGACGTATATCTAAATAAAATCAATAATCTGTAAATGTTCCTAATTCCTAAAACAGTGAAGTGATGAAATTAGAACTCCAAGCACCAACATGTAAATTCATGGTTTATGAACATATGTTTACAGGAATTGAATCACACATTACCCTCGAGTATTTAAAGTAATTTCCTGCACTCTGCCTCAACACCTCAGCAATAAGCGGCCACAGTTCTACCTATGGGGCTATTACATTGTGCATTTTATAACTCTAAGCCCTAAAAAAAATAGCGGTGCTTTAAAAGTGACAAATGGTCTTGCTGGTTCCGCTACAGTCAACAGTAACCTGTGACCCTGGAATGGTCTCATATATAAAACCAATTATTATGCTGGTTTGTAAATGCTCCAATGTTGTAATCATATTATTTGAGCTTCTGTCTTCCAATTAACTTAGATCCTGCTCTAGTGGCTTCATTTCCAGCTGAGCAGCACATAAAAAATAATCTACTTTTATCACATGAATATTGGATGTTTCTCTGAAATGCTTGTTGTAAAAAGAGGTTTTTTTTTGGAAGCTTGACCCGAGCTTTATAGAAAATAACAATCCCTGAATGTAAGATGGTCTGGTTGTATGAAACTGCTCGACAAGATATGTTTAACACAGAATCCATATTTGTTAACTTCCCACAGAGAGGGCAGAAAATATCACCTGTGCAGGGGCGTAACTACCGGGGTAGCAAACGTAGCAGTTGCCGCGGGGCCCGTGCGCTGCCCCGGGGCAGCTGCTACTGCATCCGCTACCCCGGTAATGCCGCTCCTGTGCCTGCCGGCAGTTCACTGCGGCGGGCGGGGAGCTGCGGGGCCCGGCGCATGCTGCCTCTAAATGTCCGGGCCCTCCGGCCCGAGCGTTCAGAGGCAGCGCTACAGTGGAGGTAGCAGAGCGGAGCGCGATGCGCTCTGCTATTCCCCGCCCGGGGCAAGGCGCGGGGAAAGTACAGACCGGGCGAGCGGCGCATCGGGGGAGCGTGGACCGAGGGGATAAATATTTTTATTTTACCGCCCCTAATCTGCCTAAAAAACCCCCTAAGCCTCCCCTACAACCCTAAGCCTCCCTCACACCCCCTAAGGGGGCCCGCCTATACAAAGCCCCCTAAGCCTGCCCCATCCCCACTAAGCCTCCCCATACCCTCCTTTGTCTCCTACACCCCCTAAGCCTCCCTTTCACCCCCAAGCCCGCCCATCCCCCCCTAAGCCTGCCATACCCCCCTAAGCCCGCCTTAACCCCCTAGCCTGCCTATCACCCCCCAAGCCCCTTTACAACCCCCAAGCTGCCTATACACCCCAAGCCCGCCTATACCCCCCCTAAGCCCCCTATCAAAACCCCAAGCCCGCCCCTACACCCCCTATACTCCCTATACCCCCCTAAAACCCCCCTATACCCCCCCTAAACCGTATACACCCCCTAAGCCGCCCATTCCCCCTAAGCCTGCCTTAAACCCCCCAAGCTCCCTGTACCCCCAAGCTCCTGAAACCCCCCAAGCCTGCCCCGTACCCCCCTAAAGTGCCCATAAAACCCCAATTGCCCATAATCCCTAAGCACTCCCTGTACCCCCCTCGGCGCCAGAGGACCCAGTGGGAATACACACCACTAAGCCGCCGTATATCCGGGGAAACTGCCGTTATGATACCCCTAAGCTTGCATATACCACCCCTAAGCTTGCCATATACAGCCCCCTAGCCCCCCAATGCTATACACCCCTAAACCTGCCTTATTACACCCCCTAAGCCTGCCTATACACCCCTAAGCCTGCCTATACACACCTATGCCTCCCTATACACCACCTAAAGCCTCCCTATACACCCCTAAGCCTGCTGTATACCCCCAAAAGCCTGCCTATAAACCCCTAAGCCTCCCAATACACCCCTAAGCCTGCCGTATACCCCCACTAAGCCTGCCTGTACACCCCCTAGCCCTGCCTACACACCCCTAAGCCTCCCTAAACACCCCCTAAGCCTGCCTATACACCCCCCTAAGCCTGCCTATACACCCACTAAGCCTCCCTATACACCACCTAAGTCTCCCGATACACCCCCTAAGCCTCCCTATACACCCCCTAAGCCTGCCTATACACCCCCTAAGCCTGCCTATACACCCCCTAAGCCTGCCTATACACCCCCCCTAGCCTTGCCCCATACACCCCTAAAACCCAATCTATACAACCCCTAAGCCTGCCTATACACCCCTAAGACAGCCAATACACCCCCAAGCCTGCATATACACCCCTAGGCCTGCCTATACACCCCCTAATCTCCTTAACCCCCTAGCCTCCGTATACCCCCTAAGCCTGCCTATACACCCCCTAAGCCTGCCTATACACCCCCTAAGCCTGCCTTTACACCCCCTAAGCCTGCCTTATCACCCCTAAGCCTGCCGTATACCCCTAAGCCTGCCTTAAAAACCCCATAAGCCTGCCTATACACCCCTAAACCTGCCTATACACCCCCTAAGCCTGACTGTATACACCCCCTAAGCCTGCCTATACACCCCCTAAGCCTGCCTATACACCCCCTAAGCCTGCCGTATATCCCCTAAGCCTGCCGTATACCCCCTAAGCTGCCATATACAGCCCCCTAGCCTGCCTTTTAACCCCTAAACCTGCTATACAAACCCCAGCCTGCCTATAACAACCCCTAAGCCCTGCTATACACCCCCTAAGCCTGCCTATACACCATGCCTGCTATACACCCCTAAGCCTCCTTACACCCCCTAAGCTGCTGTATACCCTAAACCTGCCTGTATAACCCTCAGCCCGCCTGTATACCCCCCCTAAGCCTGCCTGTATACCCACCTAATCCTGCCTGTGTACCCCTAAGCTTGCCTTTAGACCCCCCAGCTTGCCTTTAGACCCCCCCCCCAGCTTGCCTAGATAGCCCCCCCAGCCTGCCTAGATAGCCCCCCCCTAAAGGCTGCCTGCCTGAATAGCCCTATAGCTACCGTGAAGCCTGTCTGCCTATATAGCCCCTATAGCCCCCTAAAGCTTTCCTACCTATATAGTCCCCGAAGCCTGCCTGTCTACTTTTATGGGTCCCCTTTAGCTACCTAAACCCTAACTATATGGCCCCTATAGCCCACCTAACCCCTGTCTACCTGTATGGCTCCCTATAGCTACCTAAACCCTGCTGCCTATATGGGCACTCTATTGGCTACCTAAACTTGCCTATTTGGGACCCTATATATCCTATCTAAACCACTGCCTGCCTAAATGGACCCCATAATAGCCACGGGGGCAGGTGCTGGAAAGTCAGGATTCTAAGATATTTGTGTCTAAATCTCCAGTGACAAGTGGTCGGGAGACGTCATCATGGGGCTGGACCGGATGCAGAACAAAGGGGAAAGTCAACGACTCGTCAGAGAAACGTCACCTTTTGAGTCACAAGATGTAACTACACTGTAATCACTTATATGTCTGCACAGGCTTGTGTATCTACATAGGTTTTTCTTTTCCAGTATCATGGTGGTTCACTGGGATGATGAGGTTATATACAGTCTGCAGAGCCTGTGTACACTGGTGTCTACCACTATATGGTCACTGTATGGTGGTTATATACAGTCTGCAGAGCCTGTGTACACTAGTATATACCACTATATGGTCACTATATGGCGATACTATTGGTCTTTGTGTACTGATCAGTAATAGTGTAGGAGTATTATTCAGTCACTATGTGGTGGTAATTTTTTGGTCATGTTCTGCCGGTATAATCAAGTCCATATGTAGTAGGGTTATTGGTAATATTGGTTTTGGTATAGTGGATTTATTTGGTAGCAGTATGATGGTGATATGTAGGGTGAGGTATTTGCCCCTTGTATTATCTACATTACCTAACAACATGTCCTGGTACATGTTCGTGGTCAGGAAGGCAGGCGTGGGGGGGGGGGAGTGGGCCCCATCCAAAAGTTTGCTTTGGGACCCTGGCTTCTCTAGTTACGTCCCTGCACCTGTGTGTATTCCGAATGCAGAAAATCTAAACTCTTGGAGGTGACACCAGATAACCCCAAAAAAAGAGGGTTAGGACGCTCTACCAAAATTTGAGTGGACCTTCTGGTGTATCTAATCTCTGACAATTATTGTGACAATTGCGCTCATATATTCAACAACAATATACAGAGATTGTCATTATTCACAATGGATGCTGTCCCCATTGGGGGCTCTAAATTATATGTTAAATGGAAATATTTATTTTCACATATTGGCAAGCGATAGAGGAGCTGAACTCTGTTTACAATTGTATATTAATCGCTTGGGTAACTATAAGAAAACATTATGTATAGGGTGTGATACATTTCCAGTTTTCAATTAGATCTTTAACTTTTGAGGCTATTTAAGGGATACTCAATATGAGCGACACACTCCTGAGGAAGCACATTAGATAACGTGCAAAACGCGTCGAGGCCATTGTTTTTTACTTTTATTTTTAACATTTTTATGTTTTACCAAATAAAAGGCAATCAGCCATTTTTATATATTGCTCCCTAATCTGACTACAGCTCACGAGTGCCCAAAATACAGTCGAAGTTCATTTTATATAGGGTTATATGATAGAGGAGAGGAGCTGAGCTGTGTGATATATAGTGTTATATGATAGAGGAGAGGTGGGGACTGAGCTCTGTGATATATGGGGTTATATATAGAGGAGAAGTGAGCTCTGTGATATATAGGGTTATATGATAGAGAGGAACTGAGCTCTGTGATATAGAGGGTTATATGATAGAGGAGTGAAGCTGAGGTCTGTGATATATAGGGTTATATGATAGAGGAGAGAAGCTGAGCTCTGTGATATATAGGGTTATATGATAGAGGAGGGGAGCTGAGCTCTGTGATATATAGCGTTATATGAGGGAGAGAAGCTGAGCTCTGTGATATATAGGGTTATATGATAGAGAGGGGACTGACTCTGTATTTATAGCGTTAAGAGAGAGAAGCTGAGCTCTGTGATATATAGGGTTATATGACAGAGTAGAGAAGCTGAGCTCTGTGATATATAGGGTTATATGACAGAGGAGAGAAGCTGAGCTCTGATATATAGGGTTATATGATAGAGGAGAGGAGCTGAGCTGTGTGCAGTGTTCAGGAGTATTTAAAATACAAGTAATTAAAATAGTATTTAAAATACTTGTCAGGTATTTGTATTTTGTAATCAAAGTATTTTAATTACTTTTAAATTCAAAACAAATGTTGTAATTTAAATAACCCACCTGTTACGGGTGTTCCTGCGACCCCTGTGTCGGGTCGCAGGCACACCCGCACTATCGCAGCGTCCCCAGCTGAGGCCGGCGCCGCAGCCCGGTACTCAGGCTGCGGACATCCTGGCAGCTCTGTGTCCCACTTCCCTCACCACGCTCCGGTTTCCGTCCCGGCCCGCACTCCCTCTGCCGGCCGGCCGGCCGGGTGCGGGCGCGCCCCCTTGTGCGCACGCGGCACTACAGGAAAATTTAAAGGGACAGTGCGCTGGTGATTGGTCTCACCGGGCGCTGACCCTATTTAAGCTCTGCCCCTTCCTTAGCACCTTGCCGAATCGATAATGCCCTTTGCCTAGAGAGGAAGCGTTCCTGAGTGTCTTGTTCGTCTACTGTGTACCGTACCTTCTGCCTTGATCACGAACCTTTGCCGCCTGTCCTGACCTTCTGCCTGTCCCCGACTACGAGCCTGCCTAACGATTCTGTACCGCGCAACACCTCGGCTGCCACCGCAAGCAAGTCACATCAGGGGTAGCGACCTGGGAGGGCTCCTGCCACAGAAAGCCCATCCTGCTTTGCGGCGGGCTCTGGTGAAAACCGGACCTACTTAAACTCCGTTCCCTGGCGTGGCTTACACCATCGCTTGTGGTGGTCCAGAGGATCCACTACCACGACCGTTACACCACCTCACCGCACTTCGAGGTGCGACGAGAGGAGGGAAAAATCGAGCGCGTTCCAGCAACGCAAGTCCGCCTTGTAGTGAAGCGTGATTTATTTTTAGTTTTTAATCATCCCGATCGCGTAATCCATTCCGTAAAATTACCGTATATACTAGAGTATAATCCAACCTGGATATAAGCCGAGGCCCCTAATTTTACCACAAAAAAATGGGAAAACGTATTGTCTCGAGTATAAGCCGAGGGGGGGGGGGGAAATCCACCATTGCAGATAAAAAGTCTGGTCATGTGCATTACAGCTTAGTAACTCCATGTGCCTCATAGTAATAGCAGTTAACCCCATCATGTCCCTCACATTAACCCCCTATTTGCCTCAAGAGTTACTGATATGTGAGAGATATGGAGGTAATAATTAGGTATCTTCATAATTAAGGTCCTTTATTAGTACCCCATGTGTCTCACATATAAAACACTTAGTAACACTTATATAGGACACACAGGGGTTAATATGAGGGACATGATGGGGTTAACTGCTATTAATGTGAAGCACATGGAGTTACTGAAACTAAATTAATATCCCCAAATGCCTGACATTAATAGGCAAAGTAACTAAAGGAAGGTACCTGTATGTTTCTCTTTACTGTAGCATCCTCTCCTCCATGTGACAGACATCTTCTATAGGAGATGAACACAATGAATCCTGGCCACTGACATATCTGCAGGGTAGATGCTAATCCTAGTGGGCTAAAGGACCTCTGATCCATTTTTTTGTTTTTATTACATTTTTTGTTTACATTTTTCAAGTATTTTAGTATTTGGAAAATACTTTTGACCTAGTATTTAGTATTTGTATTTAAAATACTTCAGGATTAAAGTATTTTGTATTTAAAATACTTTCCCAAAGTATTTTCCCGAACACTGGCTGTGTGATATATATGGTTATATGATAGAGGAGAGAAGCTGAGCTCTGTGATATATAGGGTTATATGAGGGAGAGGAGCTGAGCTCTGATATATAAGGTTATATGATAGAGGAGAGAAGCTGAGCTCTGTGATATATAGGGTTATATGATAGAGGAGAGGAGCTGAGTTATGTGATATATAGGGTTATATGATAGAGGAGAGTAGCGTAGGTCGGTGATATATAGGGATATATGATGGAGAGGAGCTGAGCTATGATATATAGGGTTATATGATATATGAGAGAAGCTGAGCTCTGTGATATATAGGGTTATATGAGGGAGAGGAGCTGAGCTCTGTGATATATAGGGTTATATGATAGAGGGAGAGAAGCTGAGCTCTGGGATATATATGGTTGTATGATAGAGGAGAGGAGCTGAGCTCTGTGATATATAGGGTTATATGATAGAGGAGAGGAGCTGAGCTCAGTGATATATAGGGTTATATGATAGAGGAGAGAAGCTGAGCTCAGTGATATATAGGGTTATATGATAGAGGAGAGAAGCTGAGCTCAGTGATATATAGGGTTATATGATAGAGGAGAGAAGCTGAGCTCAGTGATATATAGGGTTATATGATAGAGGAGAGAAGCTGAGCTCAGTGATATATAGGGTTATATGATAAGGAGAGAAGCTGAGCTCAGAAATATATAGGGTTAAATGATAGAGGAGAGAAGCTGAGCTCTGTGATATATAGGGTTATATGAGGGAGAGGAGCTGAGCTCTGATATATAAGGTTATATGATAGAGGAGAAAAGCTGAGCTCTGTGATATATAGGGTTATATGAGGGAGAGGAGCTGAGCTCTGTGATATATAGGGTTATATGATAGAGGGAGAGAAGCTGAGCTCTGGGATATATATGGTTGTATGATAGAGGAGAGAAGCTGAGCTCTGTGATATATAGGGTTATATGATAGAGGAGAGAAGCTGAGCTCTGTGATATATAGGGTTATATGATAGAGGAGAGAAGCTGAGCTCTGTGATATGTGAAAACTGTCTAGCAGTTTTTGGATACGTTAATCGGATCCAAACCATCCAACACACAAGTGCGTGTTGGCAGCAGCAGGATCACACCCTATAGTTTTAAATAGGGCACCTGCTTTGTCTTTTCGATCAAGAATTGACATTTCAATTCTTTGAACGGATCCAAAAGATGCAAGTGAACACGCATCCGCGATCCCTCTTCTGAACACTGATGCATGTTTTACAATGTAAAATCACACTGCTTATTGCTAGATGCGCGTTTGAGTCTGAAACATGGATCCAAACATGCATCTAATAACGTATGTTTACACGGACTGAACACTGTCTTTGTTGCTCAGCTTTTATTTTTTCAGAGCCCTACATGAAATGAAATCTGAGCTCTGATTGGTTGTTATGGGCCACAAAAACAGTTTAACTCTTTAACGACCTCCCGCCATCTTTTACAGTCGGGCATTTCAGGTCGTTCGTCTACAACAACGTCTTTTGGTGTTGCTGCAGACATCGGAGTTTGCGGCGCCGAGTGCCGCAGCAGTGCTGAGAACGTGGCTGTACTACACAGCCCTGATCCCAGTGCAGCTCCTGCAAGTACCGAGGAGCGGGGAAAACCTCCGCTCCCCGATGCTTTAACCCTATGATTGCCGCAGTTTGTCACCACAGCGCAATCAAAGGGTTTCCCTGCTCTGTCAGGTTATCGGGACACCCAGTGACCCGATAAAGCCCGGGGAACGGCTGCACAGTCAGCCCTGGGGACATAGAGTAGCCGCAGGGCTGTCTGTGTATGAAACCAGTGACCAGGACACACTGTGTGCTGTCCAGATCACTGCCTGTGTCATAGTGACACAGATTAGAATGTATTAGCATATATGAATATAATTATAATGTATTAGCATATATGAATAAGCTAATACATTACTAAGTGTAAAAAAAAACAAAAAAACTTTTGGCTGGATACGTGAAATGGGTTGTCGTCCCTCTACTGCACTGACATTTCTCCTGGATCTCAGACGTCTCGCTGATACAGAAAGAAAAATCTATTGGACAGGCGGGGGATGGGGGGATGACGGTGAAGCCTCAGGAAGAGGATTTATGGAGCAATTGACGGGCAAAGGTGTCTGTCTTCAGGTTTAAAATAAAAAGTAACCTCCGTTGTACAGTGCACTGGAGATACTGTAATACTTACCTGATGGCTTAGTTATGTGTAAACCATGGGCATGTACCATGATATATTGTCTGTGATTGTTATGCTTATGACAATGGACGTGTTAACAAAAATACGCTTAAAACAAAAAATAACAGCTCTCCCTTCATGAGATTTAGAAAAAAAAGTAAAAAAACATAAGTGTAAAAAAATAAAAATAAATAAAATAAAAATAAATATTTAATAAAAAATAATTGTGCATATATTACACACTCAAAAAATCTACAAATACTAGGTACCCACTCGACCGTAATAACCTGTAGAATTAACCTGTAGAATTAATCTAACAAGTTATTAAGTGTGAAATATGAATGGTGTAAAAAAACAAAAAAATTGAAAAACAATTCTGCAATTATTTATAAGTGAACTTAAACTATTCCCCCATAAAAGTACAACTCGTCCCGAATAAAACGAGGCCTCATCCAACTGCGTCATTGAAAAAATAAAAAAAAGTTAAAAAAGTTACAACTGTTGAAACGCAAGGAGGCAAAAACTACAAAAAATGTTCTGGTCATTAACTACTTTTCAGGCCTGAGGCTTAAGGGGTTAACTGCTAGACAGTTTTCATACCTAAGTATCTGTGGTACATATCCATTTAATGTGGATCCCGCCATGACGCTAGTATTATCTCTTTGATGTTGTATAAATCCTCGAATCATTAATACATATAATTCTTTAGGTAATGTCCTGTCTTTCTCCTTAGCTTCCATATTCAGGAACAGGACTCCTTGATTTATGGAGTTGATGGACTCTAATACGTTGACTTTCAAAATCCACCCTCCTAATGAATGTAGAAACTTAGAGGGGGAGCAAACATTTGGTGAACACTTATAAAGAGCAAGATTCCGACTGTGATCTGCCACTGCTATTTCTTCTTAGCAATGAGACAGGAACGTTTAATGGAGTATAAGGCACATTTACTGCTTTAGTAAGATCTGCCCACTTGTAATTTTCACCTGAAATGCTAAGTGTACTTTAAAAGTTTACAAGGCAATTTACCTGGGGTTGAAGTGGCTTGTTACAGCTTGGAACATTTTTTCAGCAATGTAACATTAAGTCATTAACTGCGTTTTTACATCTGAACTAATCTAGCGGCATCAAATAAAATGTAGCTTACATCCTGATTTAATTTCTTAAGGATAAGAAATTATGTTCAATGAAGAGTCAGAGCAGGTACCTTCTGATGAGGATGAGATGAAAAACTCCAGACGACCCTCGAAATATAATGCATGGGCTACTCTATGATCTAAACTGTGTCATTCCTTGTAAAGTGCATTGCTCCGCAAATGATATCAACATTCATGTAACTTTTATGCAGCTAGGGTTGTACTTCTAGAATATTAGTGTTACTTTATTCTTCTTAAACTCTAAATGACCGCTCGCCGACTATAGACACCGGGTGGTGCAGGTCATCTTTCTGCAGCGAAGTCTAAAGACGTCACTGCAGAAAGAGGGGTTTTGCTGCTCCCAGTGGTTTTTCTGCTCCCAGGCGGTAGGTCAGGGCAGGCGGCAGGATGCGTGGTCGAGGAACGGAAGCTAATGGTACAGTACACGGAAAGTCAGAACAAGGCTTGTAACGCTTTCTCTATAGGCTGAAATGGCACTAAAGATCCGGCAACAGCCCCAGGAAGGGGCAGGCTAAATAAGGGCAGTGACCGGCAATAGCCAATTACCGGTGCACTGGCCCTTTAAATCTCGCAGTGCCGGCGCGCGCGCGCCTTAGATGTCGGGGACGCGCGCGCCGGGAGGCTGAGACCGCAACAGGAGCGCGGCCGGGTAAGAGAGGAGCCGGGCCGGCCGGGTGAGCGCGCCCCCCGCCCGACCCGTGGGCGGCGGTGCCGCTCGTCGGGACCGGTGTGACCCGCGACCCGGGGCGGGGGTCGCGGGCCCACCCTGAATTCCCCCTCGGCCTCCCCCGCCTTCTGGCCTGGAGGAACCTCTGAATTATGTCCCGATCCAGAATATTGCTCTCTGGCTCCCAGGACCTCTCCTCGGGCCCGAACCCCTTCCAGTCAATGAGAAAAAACCGCTTCCCTCTGACCGTCTTCATATCTAGAATCTCCTTTACCGTAAAGACATCGGTGGTATCGGCCTCAGGAGTGGGAGGAGCAAGTACCGAGAGAAGCGATTAAGGATGACCGGTTTTAGCAGGGAACATGGAAGGAGTTCGGGACCCTCATAGTGGGGGGAAGGCGGAGCTTGTATGCTACTGGGTTAATGCGCTTGAGCAACTCGAATGGACCCAGGAACCGGGGACCCAGCTTATAGCTGGGAACCTTGAAACGTATGTATTTAGCTGACAACCACACCATGTCACCTGGCGAGAAGGTTGGCGGAGGTCTTCGCTTTTTGTTGGCCTGAGCCTTGGTGCGGGCGGAGGCCAGGAGTAGCGAATGGTGAGTCTGTTTCCAGATAGCTGTCAGGTCCTGGACCAGCTCTTCCACAGCCGGAACCTCCGAGGGCACAGAAAGGGGGAGGGGTGGGCGGGGATGTCGCCCGTAGACAATAAAGAAAGGAGCAGCTCCGGCAGACTCCGAGTCCAATGAGTTATATGAAAACTCGGCCCAGGACAACAAGCTGGCCCAAATTCATCCTGGCGGCGGAGAAAAAAGGTGGCGCAGGTAAAACCCTGGGGTCGGGTTTTAAACCTTCTCTCCCAGTTTTTTTGGGGACTGGGGGTGGTGGGGGCTAAAGAAAAGCCCAAAGTTTCTTTTTGTATTTGGGTTACAGAGGGCCCCCAGAATCTGGAGACAAATTGAACGCCACGGCCCCCCTTACACTATGTGTTTGAGGGACCCCATGCAGCCGAAAAATATGTAGAAAAAATAGACTGGCAAGGCGAGGAGCTGAGGGTAGGCCCGGGCAAGGGGGTGAAGGGGGGACATTTTAAAAAACCGGCCCTGTAACAAACCCGGGAACCGGGTGTTCCCAAATCCGCGGGAAAGGAGGGAGACCCTTGAAAAAAATTCCAGGGCCCCAAAGGGGTTCCAGGGACAGCGGGTATAGGAAGAGGAAGGAGCAGACCTCCCGGGTTTGAGAGAGGGAGACTTTTTCCCCGGGCACGGGAAAAGCGCAGGCCTCCACAACCCCACGAACTTCCTGGGCTGGGCTGGGCCCCACCGGGGGAAGAACGGAGAAATGAGAGGCAGGCCTTGCACTCCTGGGTGCCCCGCCATATGGGGGGAAATTTGACCCCGACAAAAATCCTCTTCCCGAAGGGGCCGGGAGGGAAACGAAAATGTCTTCCCGGGGGGGAATGCGTTGTAGTTTACCCGGTGGGCCGAGATGAGCCGTTCGGAGGGATAATTTTCCGGGGAGTGGACTGTTTTCCAGTCCTTCCGAACCGGGAGAGAGCGTGGGGCCTTGACATTTCGGTTCCCGCAGGGCGAAAATGAAGGGGAAAAAATTTAAAACCCGGGAGAAGAAAGAGCCCAACGGGGCCTTTGGCGTGGATTTAAGCGTTGAGAAAAGTCTGGAGATACACAGATTTTTTTGGTCGGTATAGTGCTGACAGGGGACGAAAACCCCTCCAAGAGATATCCCCCTTCTTCCATTGCCGCTTGATGGCCAAAATTTCCCCCCGGTTTCGCCAAATGGAGTATTACCTTTCAGCAAGGAAAAATTTTTTAGAAAAAAAACCC
This sequence comes from Phyllomedusa bahiana, assembly GCA_025379985.1. NCBI lineage: Eukaryota > Metazoa > Chordata > Amphibia > Anura > Hylidae > Phyllomedusa > Phyllomedusa bahiana. The sequence goes on along the minus strand of JAODAL010001256.1, from coordinate 155,822 downwards.
GCAATGGGGGTCTTCCCTTTTGGGGCCCCTTTTCCCTGGGAGAGTAGGGGCCCCGGCCCCCACCGAGGGGGGGCTTTGCCCTTTCGAAAAAAAATGGTTTTTTTTTTTTTTTTAAGTTTTTTTTTTTTACCGGGGATTCCGGGAGAGAGCACTGGCGCAGAGGGGGAAGGCACATTTTAATTAGTGAAGGCTTCCTCTGCCCCTGGTGGCCAGAGCTTGGGAATTTGCTTCTTCTTGGTTAAAAGGGCCCACTATGGGGGAACCAGGGGGAAAAATGTAGTATAAAATTGGGCTTTTTTTTAGTTGGCAAACCCCAAGGAATCTTTGTATGGCTCGGGGACCCAGGGGGCGCACCCAAAACTGTAGGACGGCAGAAAAACTTCGGGGGGGGTCCTTTCTGTAGGCCCTTGTCAAAATGATTTAGCCGAGGAAGGGTTTAGGCTCTGCGGGATAAATGGCATTTTCTCAGTTTGGCATAGAGGGGGTTGGGGCCCTTAAACGTCGGGAGGACCGGGCCCGCACGTAAACTTGAGGGGATTCAAGGTGGGGGGAGAAAAAAAAGAATTTTGTAAGGTACAAAAACCACGCATGTGAAAGGGAGGCCCCGGAAATTTTCTTGCCCGAACTTTTGGGAAAGACGGCCGGGGCATTGCAGACCCGAAGGGCTTTTGACCATTACTTAAATTTTCCCCGCGCGGGTTTGTTGAAAGGGGGTGTTCCCATTCACGTCGCCCCAGTACCCCGTATTAGGTTATAACCCCCAACTTGGGGCCCCAGTTTAGAAAAGCCCCTTTGGGCCCACCTCGTAAACGGTAAAAAATTTCCCGTAAATAAAGGGGGAGGGGATAGGGGTTTTTTTAAACCGTGATCTTTTTTTGAGCCTCGATAGTCAATGAAGGACGCAGGCTTCCGTCCTTCTTACCCAGGGAAGAAAAACCCCGGGCCCCCGGCTGGAAGGAGGACTTGGGGATGAACCCCCTCTGGAGTTTTCTCCTTGTATATGTAACAGGGCCCAAAGGTCTCAGGTCCCGACAGGGGGAAAAACCCTGCCAACGTAAGGGGGACGTCCGGGCGAAGATCAATAGGACTTGTATGGGCGATGGGGCGGAACGTCTCAGCTTGCTTCTGGGGAGAAGAAATTGCAAAGGGCTTGGTTTTGGTGCGGGGAAGGGCCCCATCAAAGGCTTAGGCGAACCCCAAAAAAGCGGTAAGAAACCGGGGCGAGGTGCCCCCAAACGCAAAGGACGGGACATTTTTCCGGGAAAAACCCAAACAAGGACTTGGGCCCCGTCTCCCGGGTCGAGACGGGAGGTGGCGTTGCGGGCTACGGGAAAAACCGGGAGAATGGACGGGAGGGGGGGGTAGAAAGTAAACGCAAGCCCTCTCCTTGTGCAGTCCCCCTACTTGTAAACCAGGGGCTCAGTTCAGAACCGAATTTTATCCCTTTAGAATCCCCTCCCCTTGGGGGGGGGGAGATGAGTAGGGGCTTCTCCAGGCGGGGGCACAGGGAGGTTATGCTGGGTAACCAAGGGGAAACGTCCAAGAAATTTTTCCCGGGAGGGCCCAGAAATCCAGGAAAAACAGTACCCGAATCTGGGGGACCAGGCCCGTGGGCCGGGCAATCCCCGGGCATGGTCAGGCGAGGAGAGGGCTTGCTCTCAACCTAAAGGGGCGCCCTTTTCCCCACATATCCCAGGTTTCGCCCTTTTTCCCGGGCGCTGAGGGGCGCAGTGGGGAGGAAAAAGGGGGGAAAAGATCTGCACTGCCACAGTACAGACAAAGATTTCCTCACGTTCCCTTTTGGGTTTGCTCCCGTTGTAGACAGGTGGGCCCGATCCACCCCCATGGGGCCCCTTTTGGGGGAAAGGGGGGAGGGCAAAAAAAGGCGGGGGCCCTTTTAAAAAACTGGGGCCCCCGGGGGGGGGGGGGGGGGGGGCCGGGGCGGGGGGGGGGGGAGCTTGCTCCCGTTCCTGCTGAAGTTTCCTCCCCGGGGTTTCCCAAAAAAAGGATTAATCCCGGTTTGGGCCCCGGGGGATAAGGGCACCCCAAGGGGAAAAAGGGGGTTTCCCCGGGGGGGGTAGAAACATCCTTGCGGGCGGAGAGGCCCTTCTTGAAGGTGGCAGTGAACGCCGCTTCATTCCCCCGATAACACGGAGGCCAAAGGGCGGAAACGTACGGCATAATCGCCTAAAGATGAGTCCCCCCTTGGGGCAGATTTAGCAAGGCGGGGCCCCGGGGGGGACCCAAAACCCGGGATTGGGTTTCCGAAAATTTCTCCTTAAAAAGGGGAGGAATGAAGCCAGGTTTTGCTGTATCCGGATTTTTCCCTGTTCCCCCGAGGGGGGTGCCCCCGGCCCAGGGCTTTCCCGGAAAAGGAAAGGGTTATGCGAACGCCACCTTAGGGCCCTTCGGTAAAGGGAAATTGGTTTCCCATTTTAAATCAATAAAGCGGGAGCATTGGGTGATAAAACCCCCCCGCCAAAACCTTGGGGGGTCCCCATCGAATTTGGTCAGCATGATAGCGGAGCCCCTTGGGCCAGAGGTTGGGGGCTGGAACCAAGGGAGCACGGGGGCCCCCCGGGGGCGGGTTGCTGCTGCTGGGCGGGGCCCGGGAAATGCTGCAATTTATGGGAAAAAATGGTGAGTTGCTGGGCTTCTGAATCCCGTTTTGACTGCTGAAGGCCCCCCAAAGGCAGTGGGTCAGCGTCAGACGGGGAGAGGCCCCCTTGGCGGGGTCCAGGCCCGGGTTTTTGCTGCACATTCCCAAACGATGGGTAAGCCACGGGGAGGGAAAAGGAAACTAAGTAGGTCCCGGGTTTTTACCAGAGCCCGCCGCAAAGCGGGAAAGGCCCTTTCTGCGGGGGAGTCTACCAGGTCCCCTTAACCGACTTTGACTTGCTTGCGGGTGGCAAAAACCCAAAGGTTTTTGCGTGGTAAGAATCTCAGGCGGCTCGTAGTCGGGAAAGGCAGAAAAGGGGGGGGCAGGCGGGGACAGGTTCGTGGTTGTGGACACGGTTAAAGGGCGGGGGAGGCGGCAGGGTGCGTGGTCGAGGGAAAAGAAAACTAAAGGTATTTGTACACAGAAAATCAAACAAGGCTTGTAACCCCTTTTCTCTATAGGCTTTAAATGGCAAAATAAAGATTCCCCGGAAAAAGCCCCCGGAAGGGGGAAAAACTAAATAAAGGGGAGTGGGGCCGGCCCAAAAGCCAATTTCCCCGGTTTCACTGGCCCCCTTTAAAAAACTCGCAGGCCAGGCCGGGGGCCCGGGCGCGCGCGCCCTTGATATCCGGGGGGGCGCGAGCGCCGGGGAGGCCGGGGAAACCCCAACAGGAAGGGGGCCCGGGGAAGAGAGGAGCCGGGCCCGGGGGGGATGAGCGCGCCCACCGCCCGACATGCGGGCGGCGATGCCGCTCGTGTGGCGACCACGGGTGTGCCCGCGACCCGGGACGGGGGTCGCGGGCCCACCCATGACATACAGGAGGAGCGCCGCTGTTAAGGATGTGATGTGTAGATGTAGAGGACCACGGCCTCTGCTGTGGGCCGCTCCACGCCCCAGTGTCTGTGCTGGCAGCATCAGACATCAAGTCTGGGCTGGCCGCGCAGCTCCGCAGCGGCCGCTTCACTCGCTGAGGCAGGAGGAGGCTCGGGCAGCAGAGCTCAGGCAGTGAGCTCGGGGGCCGGGGCCAGGCAGCTCTGTGCACAGGAGAAGAGCACTGACTGCCTGGCTCCATGTTCAGTGCTCCTGCCCTGCCCACTGCAGGCCTTGCTCCGCCTCCTCAGACCTCCAGCCCCGCCCCTTGCAGGCCTGAGGAGATGAGTTTCCTGCCTATCCAAGAAGATGCCTGCTCCTGTGGAGGACTGTCCCATTAGGCTGGTAAGTGTCCTTCAATTTACTACTGGGTCCTCACCATGTAGCCTGCCTCCCCCTCCCCTCTGGGCCTCACCATGTAGGCTGCCTCCACCTCCCCTGGGCCTCACCATGTAGCCAGAAGTCCCTCCTGGGCCTCCCCATGTAGTCTGCCTCCACCTTCCCTGGGCCTCACCATGTAGCCAGCCTTCCCTCCTGGGCCTCCCCATGTAGTCTGCCTCCACCTCCCTGGGCCTCACCATGTAGCCTGCCTCCACCTCCCCTCTGGGCCTCACCATGTAGCCTGCCTCCACCTCCCCTGGGCCTCACCATGTAGCCTGCCTCCCCCCAGGCCTCACCATCTAGCCTGCCTCCCCACAGGCCTCACCATGTAGCCTGCCTCCCCCCGGACCTCACCATGTAGCCTGCCTCCACTTCCCTTGGGCCTCACCATGTAGCCTGCCTCCACCTCCTTTGGGCCTCACCATGTAGCCTGCCTACACCTTCCTTGGTCCTCACCATGTAGCCTGCCTCCACCCCCCCCTTTGGCCTCCCCCTTACCTGCCCCACCCCCTTGGCCCACCATGTAGCCGCCCCTCCCCCTTGGGGCCTCACCATGTAGCCTGACTCCCCTCCCTTGGGCCTCACCTTGTAGCCTGCCTACACCTTTCCGGGCCCCTCACCATGAAAGCCTGCCTCCCCTTTTTTGGGCCTCCCCAAAGTACCGCCTCCCCCCTTTTTTGGGGCCTCACCATGAGCCCCACCCCTTTCCCTTGGCCCCTCACCACACCCCCTACACCCCTTTTGGGGGCCTCACCATGTAGCCTCCCCCCTCCCGGGGCCTCACCATGTAACCTGCCTCCACCCCCCCTTTGGGCCCACCATGTAGCCTGCCTCCACCTCCCTTTGGCCCACCATTTACCCCCTCCATTTTTCCGGGGCCCTCACCATGAGCCTCCCTCTACCTTCCCGGGGCCTCACCAGTAGCCTGCCTCCACCCCCTTTTGGGGGCCCTCACCATGTCCTGCCTCCCCCTTTCCGGGCCTCACCATGTGACTCCTCCACCTTTCCGGGCCTCCCCAAATTTCCCCCTCCTCCCCTTTCCGGGGCCTCACCATGTACCTGCCCCCACCTTTCCGGGGCCTCACCATGTAGCCTGCCCCCCCCGGGCCTCACCATCAAGCCTGCCTCCATCTTTCCTGGGCCTCACTATGTAGCCTTACTCCACCTTTCCTGGGCCTCACTATGTAGCCTTCCTCCATTTCCCTGGGCCCACTATGTACCTTTTCCCCCCCTTTTCCTGGGCCTCACCATGTAGCCTGCCCCACCTTTCCTGGCCTCACCATTAGCCGCCTCCACCCCCTTTGGCCTCACCATGTACCGCCTCCACCCCTTTGGGGCTCACCAGTAGCCTTCCCCCCCCCCGGGACCTCATCATGATCCCCCCTCCCCCCGGGCCTCCCCATGAAAACCCTTTCCCTCACCTTTCCTGGGCCTCACCATGAGCCTCCTCTCCCTTTTTCCTGGCTCACCAGTAGCCTGCCTCCTCCTCCTTGGGGGGCCTCACCAGTACCTGCCTCCACATTTCGGGGGCCCTCCCCATGAACCCCTCCCCCCCCCTTTCCCGGGGGCCCACCATGTAGCCTCCTCCCCTTTCCTGGGCCTACCCATGTACCCTGCCCCACCCGACCCACCATGTAGCCTGCCCCCCACTTCCCTTGGGCCCACATGTAGCCTGCCTCCACCTTCCTTGGTCCTCACCATGTAGCCTGCCTACACCTTCCTTGGTTCTCACCATGTAGCCTGCCTCCACCTCCCTTGGGCCTCACCATGTAGCCTGCCTCCACCTCCTTTGGGCCTCACCATGTAGTCTGCCTCCACATTTCCTGGGCCTCACCATGTAGCCTGCCTCCCCCTTTCCCGGGCCTCACCAGTAGCCGCCTCCCCCCGGGCCTCACCTGTACCCGGTTTTTCACCCCCCGTGGGCCCACCATGTACCTGCCTCTCCTTCCGGGGGCCCCACCAGTACCTGCCTCCACCTAAAGGGCCCATCATGTACCCTGCCTCCCCTCCCGGGCCTCATAAGTACCCTGCCTCCACCTCCCCTGGGCCCCCTTTTGTAGCCTCCCTCCCCCTTTTCCCGGGGGCCTCCCCAGTAGCCTCCCCTCCACCCCCCCTGGGCCCCCCATGTACCTGCCTCCACTCCCCTGGCCCACCATGTAGCCTGCATCCACCTCCCCAGGGCCTCACCATGTAGCCAGCCTTCCCCCCTGGGCCTCCCCAGTAGTCTGCATCCCCTCCCGGCCTTACCATTGCCTGCCCCCACCTCCCCTCGGGGCCCACCTTTTAGCCTGCCTCCCCCTTTTCCTGGTCCTCAACATGGCCGGCTCCACCCCCTTGGACCCACCACTAGCCTGCCTCCCCCAGGCCTCACCATCTAGCCCCCTCCCCACAGGCCTCACCAGTACCCCCCCCCCCGGGCCTCACCAATGCCTCCCCACTTCCCTTGGGGCCCTCACCATGTACCCCCCCCCCCCTTTGGGACCTCACCAGAGCCTGCCTCCACCCCCCTTGGGCCTCACCATTTACCTGCCCCCACCTCCTTTGGGGCCTCACCATGTACCGGGCCCCCACCCCCCTTTGGGGGCCTCACCTTTTAAGCCTCCCCTCCACCCCCTTTTGGGGCCTCCCATTCCTGCCTCCCCCTCCCTTTTGGGCCTCACCTTTTACCTCCTCCACCTCCCTTGGGCCTCACCATCTAGCCTGCCTACACCTTTCCTCGGCCTCACCATCTAGCCTGCCTACACCTTTCCTGGCCCACCACTAGCCCCTCCACCCTTTCCGGGGCCTCACCATCTAGCCTCCTCCACCTCCCTTGGGCCCCTCACCATGTATCCCCCTCCACCTTTCCGGGGGCCTCACCATGTACCTCCTCCCCCTTTCCTGGCCTCCCAATGTAGCCTGCCTCCACCTCCCCTGGACCCACCATCTAGCCTGCCTCCACCTCCCCGGACCTCACCACACCCCCTCCCCCGGGGCCTCACCATGTACCTACTTCACCCCCCCGGCCCCCACCAGAGCCCGCCCCCATTTCCCCTGGGCCTCACCAGTACCGCCTCCATTTCCCCCTGGGCCCTTTCATCTAGCCTGCCTCCACTTCCCTGGGCCTCAGCATGTAGCCTGCCTCCACCCCCTGGGCCTCTCTTTTCCCTCCTCCACCTCCCGGGCCTCATAATGTAGCCTGCCCCACCTCCCCCTGGGCCTCCCTTTGTACCTGCCTCCACCTTTCCTGGGCCTCACCATGTATCCTTTCCCCCTTTCCCTTGCCCCCCATGTGCCTGCCTCCACCTCCCCGGGGCCTCACCATGTACCCCCCTCCACCCCCCGGGGCCCACCATTAGCCCCTCCACCTCCCCCGGGCCCACCATGACCACCTTCCCTCCTGGGCCCCCATTAGTCTGCACCCACCTCCCGGGCCTTACCATTAGCCTGCCCCACCCCCCTGGGCCTCACCCATGACCCTCCTCCACCTTTCCTGGTCCTCAACATGTAGCCTGGCTCCACCTCCCTTGGACCTCACCATCTAGCCTGCCTCCCCCCAGGCCTCACCATCTAGCCTGCCTCCCCACAGGCCTCACCGTACCTCCCCCCCCGGCCTCACCATATAGCCGCCCCATTTCCCCGGGGCCTCACCATGTAGCCTCCTCCCCCCCCTTGGACCCACCATGTATGCCTGCCCCCCCCACCCCCCTTGGGCCTCACCATTAGCCCCTCCCCCTCCTTGGGCCTCACCATTACCTGCCCCACCCCCTTGGGCCCACCATGTAGCCTCCCTCCACCTCCTTTGGGCCTCACCATGTAGCCTGCCCCCCCTCCCGGGGGCCCACCAAAACCTCCTCCACCTCCTTTGGGCCTCACCAGTCCCTCCTCCACCCCCTTGGGGCCTCACAATGTACCTGCCTCCACCTCCCTTTTGGGCCTCACCACTACCTCCCTCCACCTTTCCTGGGCCTCACCATCTAGCCTGCCTCCACCTCCCTTGGGCCTTCCCATTTTCCCCCCGCCTCCACCTTTCCGGGGCCTCACCAGTGGGGCCTGGCCTCCCCCTTTTCCTCCCCTCACCATTACCTCCCACCCCCCTGGACCTCACCATCTACCCCCTCCCCTCCACCCCCCTGGCCCTCACCATCAGCCTCCCCCCCCCGGGCCCCACCATGTACCTGACTCCCCCCCCCCGGGCCTCACCAGTAGCCCGCCTCCACTTCCCTGGGCCTCACCAGTGCCTCCTCCATTTCCCCGGGGCCCCTCACACACCTGCCCCATTTCCCGGGCCCCTCAGAATGTACCTGCCCCAGCCCCCCTGGACCTACATCACCCGCCTCCCCCGGGCCTCACCATGGGCCTGCCTCCACTTTCCCGGCCTCACCATGTAGCCTGCCGCCACCTTCCGGGGCCTCACAATCTACCTGCCCCATTTCCCGGGACCCACTATCAACCTGCCCCCACCCCCCGGGACCTCACCAGTAGCCTGCCTCCACCCCACTGTGCCTCACCAGTAGCCTGCCCCACCTCTCCGGGCCCACTACTAGCCTGCCCCACTTCCCTGGACCCACTATCAAGCCTGCCTCCAACTCCCCTGGACCTCCCCATTAGCCGCCTCACCTCCCCTGTCCTCACCAAGTAGCCTGCCCCACCCCCCTGGGCCCACCATGTAGCCCCCTCCGTCTCCCCTCGGCCCTTACCTGCCCACCCTACTCAGCCGTCTGCTCCTGGGGTCCCTCCTTTTTTGCAGACCCTAGTAGTTGGAAAGTGGGATTTGTGTCAAAAACCATTGGGCCCAACTCCCCATGAGAGGCCCAACATTTCCACTGGGATGCGTAAACTCGCTGCTTAACGGGTGCACATCTCCCGGCATAGGCAACCAACGGTGGATCCCGGTTTTCGGGACGTGGGCCCAACCGCGGTGGCATATTTTAACAGCCTGCTTTATTAACTACCTACCAAATTGGGGAGCCATTTTCACCTCCTGCCAAATTACCTACCCAAAAGGGGGCCACCATTTACTAAATTTTAGGAGCGTACCTAGCCTTATGAAGGGTTAACCTACCCATTTATAAGGCAGCAAATAACAAGACTGTGTACAGAAGTGGGAGCCCCCAAAACCCTGTGGGGAAATTTTTAAATGTTTTGGGGCAAAAGGCACATAACAAATGGGTTTCAGAAGGGGATCTGTACACAGGGGGCAGGGAAAGAGCTGCGGAAAAAGGGGGTTGTCTAAGGAATTTTTGGGTAAAATTCTGCAGAGACGAGTTACGGGGGAGAATCGTAAGGGTCTGGCCGGGTTTTAAGAAAAAGAAGGAGAAGAAACGACTCTAACAAAAGCCATCTCCCGTATCCCGGGGGGTCCGGGGTTTTAAACCTTCTTGATCAGGCGTATTATTGTCATGTGACTTTACCCCTACATAGCGGTTTTTGTAATTATATCACATTTGTAAAAGGGGACGACACTTTCCCAATTTGTAAAACAACGTACCTTGTCCTAACTCGCAATAGGACTTCTTTTGCCAAATTTTTCTTTCTTGCTGATTTTTATATGTGTTTTTTATAGCAGAGTGCCGGAATTTTATTGGGGGGAGCAGGTATTGTATGGGGCGGGGGGGTTTTGTGCCAGGCTGATTTTTTCCCAGTCGGCCCGGGTGTCAGCCCGGGGACCTAGAGTAGCCCCGGCTGTCTGAAAAGGAGCCGCTGCAGGACACACTGGTGCTACTCTGACTGCACCGTGTTAACTGACACATAAGGCCACAAAGTATGAAAACCCCAGGGCTAAAAAATCACTTTGTTTTCCCATTTTAAAAAAAAAATCAACACTCTTTCATTTTTTAGAGCACAAAAGAAAGAAGGGGGGGCTCTATGGTTTTCTAGGGCAAATGAAGGAGTTTTAGAAATAGAATTTTTCAAAAAATGGCCCATAGTGTAAAATTTTCATACAAAATAATTTCCAAAACTTACTAGGTGAAAAAAAAAGAAACAAATTAAAAAAGTGCAAAATAATTAAACTAAGAAAAATAAAAAAGTGTAGAAAAAATAAAATAAACAATTAAAATAAAGATAAATATTTAATAAAAAATGATCGTGCCTACATAACACACAAAAAAGATACTACACATATTACGTATCTAAATGACTGTAATAGCCTGTAGAATTTTCCAAACAGGTTATTTAGTGTGAAATGTGAATGGTGTAAAAAAAAAAAAGCAGGAAAACCCTTTTTTATGTTCTGCAATAATTTGTATGTAAACTCAAGCTACGCCCTCAAAAAAGTATAACTCCTCCAGGATAAAGCAGGTCTTCATAAAACTGCAGCGTTTTAAAAAATTCAAAAAGGTACGACCGCTGAAACACAGAGGCAAGTAGTATTTTTTTTTTACTGGGATTGGACGGGTTAACTTATCCCTTTAATACAGGTGATTGCTATATCAATATAAATAACAATTTTGCTGCAATGGAGTGCGTTATTTACTCAGTTGAGGGTCCGGTTGCAATACTGAGGACCCATGGTCTCGATCCCGTGATCCCCTGGAGGGTAATGCAAAGAAAGGAGCATGCTAGCTCGAAGACTTATCAGGTTTTTACCACTTGTATCTCTATATGTTTATGCACGTTGCAGTGAGCATGTTGATACTATGAAGAGATGTTTAGGCTACCGGAGCCTGAAGCCTAAGGGGACCCAATGACTCCTCTGCCTGATAGGAAGAAAGCAGTATTTATAAATCGCACGTGCTATGTGGGAGCTCTTAAAGGGGTTGTCTCATCTCAAAGTTTCGTAGGAGGCATGGATAAAATAATGCTGCTTTGCTCTGTCACTTCCTGGTCAAGCTGTCTGAAATTAGCAAAGGAGCTCCATGTAGTCAGACTTCTCTATTTATCCGTCTAGATTAGCTAAATAACCTTCTCTGAGGTCCAGAGAAGCTTCTGAGCTAATGTAAACAGTCTTTTGTCTGAAAGTTCAGATAACACACAAGCTCTCACACTGCTGGCTGTGACCTGTGTGATGACATCACTCCCTGCTATCAGATAGAACAAACAGCAGGGGAGAAGGAGTACACAGGTCGGTCACTTGGGGAACCAGACAGAGCTCAGAAGGTGATAAAATAACTTGTAGCTCCTTAACAAAAAAAAATGAACAACGCAATATATTTGGAAAACGTCTTTATTTAGTGTTCCCTACATATTGAAAGCTGATCTTTATAGCGAGACAACCCCTTTAAACCCAATTTGCACACGGGCCCAGGAGGTTTCATCTACGCCTCTGGCTCCACCTCCTTTGTCAAGCAGGCTTGAGCTTCTGAAACATAGTCGTGTGTTGCCACACACTGTGAGGATTCGTACCGATCAGGTCTCAAGGTTTGGGACATGCTGAACCTGAATTATTTCCAAAGTTTGGATGAACCAGTATTAAACTGAACAGAGACAGATTTGAACAACACTTATCATGGTTTCCATTTGAATGAAAACCATGATGGCAGTGCTGTTAACCACTACCTGACAGACAGATGATCATAATTTTTGGCTCTTAATTTTTTTGCCTCTCCACCCTCCAAGAGCCATATTTTTTTCATCGACATAGACACGCCAGGGCTTTTATATTATGTGGGGCAAGATGTTATTTTTAATGGTATCATTAACTGTACACTGTGCTGCGAATCCGAAAAAAATATTCAGTGAGTGAAGAAAAACAAACTTGGTCATGTTTATGGGGGTTTTGTTTTTATGCCGTTCACTCTTCAAAATGAATGACGTGTTATCCATACAATTCCAGTGATACCAAGCATGTAGATTTTTTCGTTATGTTTTGATACTTTTAAAATAATAAATACCTTCTTTATCTCTTACATTTTCACTGCAGCACCATGTTCTGCAACCAGAAATTAGGACCTGAGTCAGGGCTCTCTTTTTGCGGGCTGAAGTGTAGTTTTTTTACTGATACCATTTTGGGTTGGATGCAAATTTTGATCACTTTTTATTCCAATTTTTTTTGAGTCATGATATGACCCAAAAAACATTTTGTCATTTGGAATTTTTCTTCTTCGTTATACAGTATACTGGATAATTGATACTATATTTGAATAGATCGGACTTTTACAGATACAGCAATACCGATTACTTGTAATTTTTTTTTTTTAATTTTATTTGTAAAGGGGGATTTGAATTTTTAATATTTTTGATTATTTTGTTTAAATTTTAAAACTTTTTTTTTCACTTGAACATGTCCTCCTTGGACACTAGACAACTAAGGGACTCGATCACTAGGACACTCTTCTACATTATATAAAGAATAGGAAAGGAATAATAGAAATGATTTCAGACTTTCAGCTGCCATGACAACCAATTGGCATCCCGCCATCTTGTCTTGGGGGCTGATTGCCACAGAACCGTTCCTCATTCATTTAGACACCACGGCCGCAATCACAGCGACATCCAAATGTTTAAACAGCAGGGAGCAGAGGCGGCTCCAATCTCTGCTGTTAGCAGCGGGTGTCAGCTATAATAATCAGCCGGCACCCGCCACATATGGAACGGGATTAGTCTGCTCCATAGCTCTGTACTGACAATAAGACATTGTTGGTAAGGAATTAAACAACAGACACTATGGACACCCAATGCCCTTCACTGACTGACAATGTCGTCCATCAGGTTCCATTGTGGTGTCCATAGTTTTGATTATGCCCTATTCTCGTCAAATCTGAAATTATTGACAGAGACTCTGAACAGACCCTCTAAAGGTAGTGTGAACACAGCCTTAGATGAAATATAAAATGTTTAATAATGACTGATTAACAACTGTTTTAACTGGGATAAGAGGGAATTTGGAAGATTTGGATCTTATTTAGATCTGCCCATTTTAGCAGATAACCACATCCTGTTTGTGGTCACTAAAATCATTGCTGAAGAAACAAATTATAACTTTCAAAAAATATAAATTTAGAACAAATTTCGTGTAGAGTTAAATGTAAAATGAAAATTCTAGGACTCATGCTATCTTCTATAACTTTACATCAGGGCCGAGACAACGGGTTGGTGAAGGTAGGTGACCGCCAAGGGCGCCACTTCAACCTAGGCAGAAAATTGGGTGCAAAGAGGTATGGGGTGGGCTGAATTTTTAATACAGGGGCATAATATGCCTTTTATTTCCAAGGACACCAGAATACCTTGTACCAGCCTTGCTTTACATGGTAAATATTAATGGGAAATATTAGAAAGGAATAATACATACCCAGTTTCTGCATACAAGCGTGCAACCTGGCCTCCAAAATCATGACCCTCTGCTGCAGTTCCTCATAATCGTAGGCCCCCATCTCCTCTTGTATCAGAAGAAGGACATTGGAGAGATTCCTCACTTCCTCCTTTAACTGGACAATCATCTTTGTGTCTGATTTATATTGGTCAAGAACAGGAATAAGGGGTAAGAGCTGCTTCATTTTATCCTTTAGCTCCTATGAAGAAGACAAGAGTAATACATAAGAACATTGGAACACAACAAGACATATTGGACAACCAAGATCAATCAAATTAACAGAACTGGTGTAAAACTGTACTGGACTGCATCAATGTCAAAGTATGTAGCAAAATGAGACAGACCCCACCACCTTATATAGGAAACTGAAACAGTTACATAATCAGCAGTAATTGGAGGAGTTGTGCTGCAGTCATCCATTATCTGTAACTGGTTCTTCTGTTGACTTCCGACTATTGTGGTCAGCTCAAGCCTACTGCAGCTATTTATTGGCTGCAGCAGTCATCTACTGTTGATAATATCACTGCTATTCTATTCCAAATAGTAATGTTGGTCAATGGTATGAGAAGGCAGCAGCCAGAAGTCAACACACAACACCAAGGAGATGGTGGACGGGGAATTGGCAATGGAGATGAGAGAATTTTATCAGGGCACCAGTAGCTTCAATATATTTCACAAAAATAAATATAATAATCCCTTTAACGGCACATATAACAGTGCTATAAGATAACCCATCTAGTAGTGCAAGACAGCAGGAAGCTACCATCTTGTTGTGTCTTACAAAAAGGTACAATGTTCTGAGTTGGCCGTCTCAAGCTGTGAGTCCTACAGTAGCTGTTAGGCTATAGTTACGCAAATGCTTGAAAGGTATTGATGTACAGTACAGATGTAGCAAAGCTTAGCTTGATGTTTTTCATACCTCGGCCCAGGACATTATATTTACTTTTTCGGTGCTTTCCAATGGCTTCTGGGATAAGATACCTTACTGCAGTAAGTTCTCTATGGGCTGTCTTTTTTTTGAACGGCTGTAGCGTGGGTGAGAGGCCGTTCACCCCTCCGGTCCAGGCTTTACCGGTATCCCTAGGCCTTTAAAGCCTGTGCAGGAGGAGACCAGGGGAGAGAGTCAACCGGGTGCTGATTGATGTTGGGAATTTCTCCAGGAGGTGCTGAGCAGGAAAGAGCCTGCTACTTGGTGACATATGTGCTTGTGTTCCCGTTTTGATGCTGGGCTTACATTATTTTGGGTTGCTGCACGTTAAATGGCTGAAATAAGCCTGCTGCATAAAGACTGCCTGTTTGTTTTTGTTGATTTACTTTGCTGCTGAAAATAAAACCCTGAATTTTTCTTTGCAACCAACCCGCCTGTGCCTGACTCTGTGACCGCTAATCCCACTATATATATATTGTGTGTGCGTGTCTAAATTTGTTTAGGCAGGCAGGGTATTCACAATATATATGCCAGGCATAGCCAGGTCTGATGTTACGTGCTTGAGTAGGGCCCATGGCCCCCCTACGCCCTAATGTTTTGCTTCCTATTGTTTTTAATGGAGAACTGGATATGGTGGAGACAGTTTATGGCTGCCAAGCAACTAGGCTGTCAGAAATGACTAGGTTGGTTCTATGGGGATGACGGAGACGAAGAACAAGAGCATTGGTAGAAGTGAAATCATGTCTTGTCTTATCTTCCTATCAGTGTAGGCAGAAAATCTCTTGTAAAAGAAATCTGTCTCAGTTAAATCACTGTCCTGAGAGGGTTGATGTATAGTTTAATAGAAAAATATTAATTATAACTTGTAATTTATTGGTTTAAAGCGCTGCCCATTCTGAATTTATAAGTCCAAAATCACAAGTCATACTAAATATTTTACCACAGAACTATACATCAATCTGCTCAGCTCATCCTGTGGATAAGGCAGCATTTTCAACATGACAGATTCTCTTTAAACTAGCCCATAAAAATTTAATTAGCCATTTTGAAAATACAGTTAACATACCTGGTGCATACTTTTTAATCTTGCTGCCCCATTCATTCCATTCTCCATCCCCCCGCCATATGTTCAAAGTGGCCACCAGATCCTCAGCCCACCCAATGCACAATGTTCTTCTATAGACCTCCATTCTGGCTCTTGGGTGGATCAGCACTGATGTGAGCATTATTTCATTGGAGAGCCATGGAGAATGTTTCTAACTACTGTATCACTGTGCATAGGGTGCTTATTTTACACACATAAGGAGTGCAATGGAAAGTCCTCTAGCAGTCTCAGAGAGTCTTCTTGGCTCTTGGATGGATCAACGCTCACATGAGCATTGGTGAGCGGTGGGGAATGTTTCCTAGACTCATTATGCTTAGGGTAGTCATTTTAGATGTATAGAGAGTGAAATGTAAATGGAAAAAAACCATGGTAGCAAGATGGAAGAGGACACCACGTGTTAACTGTCCATGTTATACAACTATAAGTACAATATGATTTCAGAGTCTGAGGCAGTCAATCTTGGCTCTTGAATTGATCAATACTGACATAATTATTGGTCCATTGGAGAGCGTTGTCTAATGTTCCCAACTACCTAGACTCATTGCACATAGGGTGGATATTTTTCACACATGGAGTGTGGAAAAAAATGGGAAAACCCATGGTAGCCAGGTTCAGACTGACCCACAGGGGAATATGGAAAACCCACGATGAGCCACGGACTATGGCAGACCTGAAGATGTTTTTTAACTGCATATACATCCTCAGAAAAGGCAAAAAATCAGAGAAAGAGAATAAAAAGAGGCAAAGTAAAGGAGAAATATATAGTCATTTACAGTAGCTGTAGGGTGGGTCTCGAAAAAACTCCACCGGTGTTCCCAGAAACAGCTCAACTGGTAGGCCCCTAGAATCATCTCCACCTGGTACCTAGGCACCCTAGTCTGACACTGATGGTAGCAGAATGGAAAATGAGGGCTTCCGATGTTAACCATCCATGTTATACAACTATGAGTATAAAATACTTTGACAATCTGAGACCTGCTACTTGGGTTTTTGGATGGATCAGCGCTGACATCAGCATTGGTCCATTGGAGAGAAGTGGGAAATGTTATAAAACTACCAAAGAACCATAGTAGCAAGATGGTAAAGAAGGGCGCCAGGTATGTTACCTGTCTATGCTTTACAACTATAAGTGCATCCATTTACTGTATACAGTGATTCTTGAAAGTTTGTGAACCCTTTTACATTTTCTTTACTTCTGCCTAACCTGGACCTAAAAGTTCATCAGATTTTCACAAAGTCCCTATAGTAAACAATCACAAATCATCTGTGAAACACTGAAAGTACAGCATTATATTACATATGCAGTGGGGCTTGAAATTGTGTAAATCCTTCAATATTTTCTATTCCTCAGCAAATATTAGACCTAAAACTACACCAGATTTTCCCAAAAGTAGATAACAGTAAATAACCTCACACCATCTGTGAAACACGGTGGTGGTATCATGGTTTTGGTCTGTTTTGCTGCATCTGGTCCAGGACAGCTTGTCATTACTGATGTGACAATAAATTCTGAATTATACCATAAATTGTAAAGAAATATGTTGGAACATCTGTCCATGAGCTGAGTCTCAAGAGAGAACATTGGTCATACAGCAAGAAAACAACCCTAAACTCACGAGTCGTTTTACCAAAGAATGGTTAAAGAAGAATAAAGTTAAAATTTTGGGGACATCTAAGTCCAAAATTAGATAATAGTAGATGACTTTATACAATGTGTGAAACATTGTTTGTTCCACCCTAAACCACTCTATTTACAGTATAAGGTGGTGTTTGAAAGTTTGAACCTATTAAAATTTTCTATACTTCTCATAAACTCATACTACATCAGATTTTCACACAAGTCCCTACGACAGATAATAACAGTCAAAGTTCTGGATTAAAGGAGTTTTCCCGCCAAGTAACATTTAAATGGGAAGCTTGCAAATTAAATAAAAAAAAATGGCAGCATTTATCTTTATTAAAATTTCTGCACCAAAATCCACATGTTTGGTTCCTGCAGAGATTTGAACCTTGGACCTATGTGCTGAACGTCAGACATGCTAACTACATAGCTACATTTGTACCTATTTGTAGCTCATGTATTTTAGGTTACTTGACTTTACATAAACAGACCTTTGTTTGACTTGAGTGAGCACACTGTGGGGAAAGGCATGGTGATGTCAAGCCTGCTGGGTCACATGATATGCAGTTCAAACAAATTATACACGCCCCTTTTTGAAGACACTGAAAGCTGAAGAGGGGACAAGAGGACATGAAATGCCTTCATGGTAAAACCCCTTTAAGTCCTGACCTTCATCCAACAGAAATGTTGTGGAAGGACCAGAAGTGAGCAGTTTATAGGAGGAAACCAGCCACTTAAAGTGGAGTTTGTTTTATATTGAGGTTAAAATTTCCCCAAGCTGATGTAATTAACAATTGCCTGAAATGCTTAGATGCAGTAATTGCTGTAGAAGGTCGTCATAACAGATACTTAAAGTAAAGGTTCCCCTACTTTTACCACTCATAGATACCTGATATTTGATCAGTAAATAAATAAATTACCAAGTCTAATATTTTTTTACTTATTTCTTTGATTTGGTTCTTTTATCTACTTTTAGAACTTGTTTGAAAATCCGTTGTAATTTTAGGTCAAATTTATGCAAAATTTCTGAAGGGTGCAACATTTTTTGAGCATTAGTATCCAAACTTGTAATAAATTTTGTTTTGGGGTCCACAGGCTGGATGTTACACAACAGCATTTGCATGTAATATATTTTTTACGTCTCTGGAATATGCTACCGCGGGCGATCAGGCACATTCACAACCCTCACAGTTTTAAGAGGGCCCTGAAAATACATCTTCTCGGTCTGGCCCACCAAGATCCCTAACGGCTATGACACACATCTGTCACTCCCTACACTAGGGCACTCACAGGCACTTATCTGTATATAGATGTACTGTCAGGGGGGCAGGTTCATCCATTTTTTCATGTAAACCACCCCCTATTTATGTAACATGGCCGGACTATTGTAAACTTGGCACTTCTTACCGTATGTTTCACCCATACACCCTAATAGATTGTAAGCTCTCACGAGCAGGGCCCTCACACCTTGTGTCTCATTTGTAAGTACTTTTAATGTGTAATGACTGTATGTTTACCCTTGAATTTGTAAAGTGCTGTGGAATATGTTGGCGCTATAGAAATAAAGATTATTATTATTATTATTATAAGGACCCATATGTTTTGACTTCATCCAATATATTGGTACTATAGAGTGCTCAATGGAAAGTGTTAATTACTGCTGGATATATTTCTTCATATAGGGATTTACCAATAGCTTGAAAAGGGTTGTCTCACTTCAAAGATTAACTTTCAACATGTAAGGAACGGTAAATGAAGATGTTTTCCAAGATTGCTTTTGTTTACTATTCTTTGTTGAAGAGATGAAAGTGAGCTCTGAGTGCATTAAGGTTTCTCTAGGTTAGGGACCTGCTCTGTCCTGCTGTTTGTCTTATCTTATAGCAGGGATGATGTCATCACACAGATCAGGCAGCTTAAGAGCTTGACTGTTATCTGATCTTACAAACAAAGGAGATTAATTACTATTGTTTACTTTGAGCTCTGAAGCTTTTCTGGACTTTAGATAAACATCTCCAGCTCTCATGTCAGAGTAATAAGCAGTCCTTTTGAATACAGATCTGATATGCTAATAACTGGCGTATAAACACCTACAGCCTGACCAGGAAGAGACAGAATTCATGAATGAAAGCCATTTTTAGCTCTGTAAAACAGCGCAGTGAGACATTCCCTTAAAGGGATTGTGTCGCAATTTTTTTTTTTTGCAGTAATGTGTGTGTTTTCTATCATCTTTTTATCCTCTTTTGCTGTAATTTTGATTGTGAGTCTGTAAAGAGAGCTATAGAGATTCCGGTGTGTAGGAGCCCTTCCCCCCTTCAGAGATAGTTCTCTGCTCTGTGAATGCATGACACTTAGGAAGCTGCCATAAAGTAATTACTGCAGGTAAGAGACTGCAAAAGATTCCCTTCTGGTTAACTTCAGTGAGAGCCCCCCTGCTGTGAGCTCAGCATGCTCTATTGTCTGCAGGGAGCAGGCAGTCATGATTGTGGAGTCCAGAGGAGCAGCTACTGAATGTCCAGCCCCTCTGTGCTCCAGCAGGGCTGCCGGAGAAGAGGCTGACAGGTGTGCGACGTGCCCTCGTTCCTAATAAAGTGATCGTGCTTTTGTCACTAACGATTTTTGCACAATTCAAAATTTTTCTGCTATTTTTAGTTCTCTCGCTTCTAATGTTAAAAATCCTTTTTATAACGGATGGCGCAAGAATAGTTTTTTAACGTTTTTTTGCGCTAAAATCCCTTTATTTACAGATTTTGACACTAATAAAATTCTCGCTTCTGACGCAAAAAAATCCTTTTCTTTATGGATTTTGGTGCTAATAAAGTTCTCTCACTTCTGATGCTGAAAATTCGATTCTTTACAGATCTTGTCGCTAAACTCTGTTCGCTGTGGATTTTGCCGCTAAACTCTGTTCACCGCGGATTTTGCCGCTAAACTCCGTTCGCTGCGGATTTTGACGCTAAACTCCGTTTCGCCGCGGATTTTGCCGCTAAACTCCGTTCGCTGTGGTTTTTGACGCTAAACTCCGTTTCGCCGCGGATTTTGACGCTAAACTCCGTTCGCCGCGGATCTTGCCGCTAAACACCGTTCGCCGCGGATTTTGACGAACTCTAAACTTCATGTTTTGCGCTAACCGGTGGATTTTGACCGCTAAACTCCGTTCGCCCGCGAGATATTTTGCCACGGCTAAACTCCGTTTCGCTGCGGATTTTGATGCTAAACTCCTTTTTTAAACTCTATTTCTATGCAGATTTTGCCGCTAAAATCCGTTTGCTGCAGATTTTGCCGCTAAAATACGTTTGCTGCAGATTTTGACGCTAATCTCCGTTCGCTGCGGATTTTGACGCTAAAATCCGATTCTGTCAGACTCAAACACGTATCTAACAAATAGCAGCGTGATTTACATTGCTTTTAATATGAAACAAGCATCGTGTTCAGACGAGTGATCTCTGATGCGTTTCATTGCGTCTTTCGGATCCATCTTTCGGATCCGTTCCACGAATTGACATTGATTCTTGATCCAAAAGACCAGCCAGAGCCCAATTTCAAATATAGGGAGTGAACCTTTGCATCCAACACGCATTCAAACACACATTAGCTGCATGTTGAACCAACACGGATCCATGAATGCAATAATGTGCTGAGCATCTCCTTTTGTAGGCTGAGTCACACCCAATGGCTTGATTTATGCAGACATTAAAAACCAGACTTCAAAACAAGCAAAAAATGTGCCAAAAAATGGCCGTTTTTTTCAACAGCTTTTGACCGTCAGGGGCCAAAAAATTCAGTTTTCTGAAAGTTTTTAGGATTTGGTTTCAGGTGGTTTTTTGTCCACTGCAGGAGAGACAGAGCCTAATGTTCACATGTGAACTAGACTAAGATTAGTTCTTGGGGTCTATGGACCTTGGCCACCTGTGGATACCTGTGAGCAGGGATGCAGACATATACTGTGGCGTTCCTTCCGCATATCCACAGTGAAATAGAGTAAGGGGATGTGCACACGGCGTCTTTGGATCTGTGTGAGTCCAAAAAGTGCATCCAAAAATGCAGCGTCTTTCGGATGCAAAGCGCAGCTGAGTGTTTGGATCCGTGTGGGCTGCAGCAGGATCGCCCCCTATAGTTTATTATAGGCTCCTGCTATGTCTTTTGGACCAAGAATTGATGTCACTTCATGGAACGGATCCGAAAGACGCAGTGAGACGCATCAGAGATCACTCGTCTGAACGCCGATGTGTGTTACTAATAAACTGCAATGTATAATCACACTGCTATTTATTAGATAAAGTGCTTGGGTCCGTCTGGGGACTGACAGACTGACCCAAACACATATCCAAAAGCTTATGTAACACGGAGTCAAAGGCGCCGTATGAACAGACCCTAAATGTAATCACAATCTCACTCTGGTTATTCCTTTTTCAGCTTGTGGATACACAGCAGCTCTGTATGGTTTCCTCAGTCACCAGCAAAATGGAGTCTACAATCCACCTCACCCTCTTTATGCACACAGGGGAGGGGGAGGCATGTGAGGTCACCACCAGACCAGCCCACATTTACAGCAAGACGTAATTCATGATCTTTGTACATGAGGAAAACTCTTTTTTTTCTTGGATGTGCTCCCTCTGGTGGCTAAGAGTGGGAAACCTTGAAATTAATATGCATTTTTTAAATATTTAGCACCAATTGAATGAAATAAAAAATATACTAAAAATTTAAACAAAAATTAACACACAATATTTCATCAACAAAAAAAAAAAAAAAAAAATTGATGACAGATTCCCTTTAAACCTTTATTCTACCACCCAATATTGTCCTGAAACGGAAATAAACAATTACCTCCAACCACTGGCCTAGTATTAGATAACAGTCTCCCATCCATGACATCATGTACACCAATGAAGACAACTGTGGCATCATGTGAGCAATGTACATGATGTCATCAGTGGGGGGCCAGTAAGGAACACTAAGGTAATGACAGTGCTGGATCAACAGCCCTGTGTGAATACTTTCTTATTTAAGTTTCAGGATAGTGGGGGGTGACAGGGTGAAAAGTAACATGGGCATTTTTAAAACTGTGGAAATTCCTATAAAGAGAAATGTGATCAGGAGTAAGTAATAAAATAGGACACTTTTATTCAAGCAGATGTAGAACAATATTATAGCACCAGTACATTGGATAAAGTAATTTAATACATTTTGGTCCTTATAATAAACGTAATATTTTATTGCATGTCATAGAGCTAAAGCCTCTGGACCCCAATACAAAATATTACAAGGTGCCTTACCTTACATTTGTCATGCTTATTACTGGTGTATTTTTGTATTGCTTTCTTAGCTCCCACTATAGAACATGTGCCAAACTCTGTCATTTTATGTGCCCCTTGGAAGCTTACAGACAGTGAGCAGGGATGGTCAAGGTCTGGCCATAGAAGTACTTGCTCTCACTTTCCCTTTAGAACACAGGCTGCACCTAGCAGAGGCAAGGCACCAGCATAGGGAGCATGTGTCTTGGATTCGGAGCTTTAATGCACACTTTCACACCTCCACTGGCAGTGGCACATCTCTGAAAGCCCTATGCAGGCACCATAACTACTCCCCAAGGTACATAGGAAGCTAAGTACGAAAGATGGGACAGGGGTAGGTTATTATAAAATCTTGAAGGACATCTTGGCCTTTTACTGATCATGGGATGTACCAAGGCCCTTGGACAGAAACCATAATGCTGATGCGTCCCTTGGTGAAAATTAGCTTAACACCCTACTCCCATAGGTATCTCCTGGATATAGTGTTAAATATAGCGGCCTGCAATCTCAATGTCTTATTTCCTTGATGGCACTTTCTATGGTCGCATAGCCTGGATTTATAGAAAGTAGACTTAATCGGGGCCTAGAACAACTGGTATGACATGGGCAGTGCTCTGCTAATTTTACGCTTCATTGCCTCTAATGGTTACTTTATATATTATTAATTACTGATTTGCATAGTGCAATCATGTAATCATGGATTTAATTGTGGTTGAAATACTTCCAAGTATATTTTTGTGGTGATGAGCAAGGACGGAGGTTGAAAACCACTCAAATCTTTGGCTGTAGTGTGGGGGGATGAATAAAACATAAAAAGATGACCCATGAGTCAAGAAATGCAATTCCAACCCTTCCTGGCAGAGCTTTTATTATAACACTAGAAATACAAGGCAACTTTTAATGGTGTGTTGCTAATTTGCTGAGGCAGTAATGCAGATTGGGAGAGAAATACATAATAATTACTATTAATATAAAGTCAGTGAATGCCTAAAGCTTTTCATCCCACACTAACTGCTTACTTACAGAAGATGTGTGACCGTTCTCGGGCAAATCGTGAGCCATGCGAATAAAGATATGGTATATGACACAATTAACTTAACGTCTCATAATGTGCGCTCTTCTGGATATTACAAGAGAAAACCCAATTTTCTCTATTACTGAGCCAACGGCTCGAGACTTGAGAATCTGAAAGGTTTTATTTAGGCATTCGATACCTTTGAAGTAATCTGATAAGTTTGAATCATATATTGAGCTCCCGTTGTCAGATCTATTCCTTATAAAGGTCCTCTATGGGGGTTGTCTGGGGAATAAAAAATAAATTAAATCTTGGTTTGTCTGAGTCTTCATCCATCTCCCGCCATACACTGAGATTGATCATGGTAGCCATACAGTCTGTTCCTTTTTTGTGGCTTATTCCTCCAACATTGTTAGTCCCTTAGTACCATATTCATAGGATCTGTACTCTTCCTGCCTTGGTCGGCTTTTCCTATCGACCTATCTATGTCTTCTAATGAGATATATTTTTACTGGGGATAGATTGAAACATGTTGGCACGTATTGTTGTAGGATAGGGACACATTTAAAAGGACGATATTCCTGCCGGGGTCACCCTTATCGGGCAGCTATACCATTTTTTAGGTGAGGGCTGTGTAGTTTGGATGCCGATTTATTAGTTCACCTTTTTGCCCTGCACCTTGTTTTCTTTCACCTGGTCAAAGCAAATGGGAAAAATACAAATAACCCAAGAAAGAATATGTTTATAGTCAAAAAATAATAAGATAATTCACTGGAAAAGACCATAAAACTTAACTTTTACTTAGTTAATTAAAAGGAGTAAAAATAAACTCCAGAATATACTTAATTAAATATCCCAAACTATCCCTATATGGAAACCTACAGGAAGAACTACCTAGCCAGAAGTGTGGGATAGTCGCCCTGATAAGGACGTACCCACCAGGAACCTAAAGGGACAAATCCTATTCAAGCCCTATACACAAGACAAAATATCCTGTGCAAAAAGATACAAATTAAAGCAAAAAGGCCCCTTATACCAAACACCACACTATATACAAAAAGAAAAGGCTCTAGTCTCAATAATTATGCCTATTATATACAGAAAGCAACAAGGCTCTAGTCACAATATATATGCCCACAAGGCTCTAGTCACAGTATTTATGCCCAACGCGTTTCATACCCCGATGTATAGGGTCTCATCAGGGGCAAAAAGAGAAGACATAAGCCTCCAGGTAAGTTCAAAGCATTTTGTGCAAGTACATTTTACTCATCAGTTATGGTCAATTGATATAATCCAAAACAAGGGTTATATACCCTATGCAACTTGTTGGTTAGATAGATAGTAGCATATAGTGAATATTACGCTGTTTGTGCCAGTGCATTTTACTCGTCAGTTATACCATATGCAACTTGTTGGTTAGATAGGTAGTAGCATATAGTAAATATAACGCTGTTTGTGCAAGTGCATTTTACTCATCGATTATGGTCAAAAGGACCCACAAGAGTCTTCCATGCAAAACAGCTCTGCTGGCAGATATTGTCAATTACTTACAGTTAGGCTGACAATAGTTCTGGTATCAGGATAGAGTACCTGGATTACCACATTCAACCAGACCCTTGAATACTGCCTATGGTTTCATTAGTTCGGCGCTTACAGAGCTCTAGTTCATAGAGCTAACTGTGACAGAAAGCGGAGTGCCGCTTCTCAGCGCGCGTCTCTAGTCCATCTGAGCGCGCCTTCTGTTTGGCGTCAAAGACGCCGAACTAATGAAACCATAGGCAGTATTCAACGGTCTGGTTGAATGTGGTAATCCAGGTACTCTATCCTGATACCAGAACTATTGTCAGCCTAACTGTAAGTAATTGACAATATCTGCCAGCAGAGCTGTTTTGCATGGAAGACTCTTGTGGGTCCTTTTGACCATAATCGATGAGTAAAATGCACTTGCACAAACAGCGTTATATTTACTATATGCTACTACCTATCTAACCAACAAGTTGCATATGGTATAACTGACGAGTAAAATGCACTGGCACAAACAGCGTTATATTCACTATATGCTACTATCTATCTAACCAATAAGTTGCATAGGGTATATAACCCTTGTTTTGGATTATATCAATTGACCATAACTGATGAGTAAAATGTACTTGCACAAAATGCTTTGAACTTACCTGGAGGCTTATGTCTTCTCTTTTTGCCCCTGATGAGACCCGATACATCGGGGGGATGAACGCGTTGGGCATAAATACTGTGACTAGAGCCTTGTGGGCATATATATTGTGACTAGAGCCTTGTTGCTTTCTGTATATAATAGGCATAATTATTGTGACTAGAGCCTTTTTCTTTTTGTATATAGTGTGGTGTTTGGTATAAGGGGCCTTTTTTGCTTTAATCTGTATCTTTTTGCACAGGATATTTTGTCTTGTGTATAGGGCTTGAATAGGGATTGTCCCTTTAGGTTTCTGGTGGGTACGTCCTTGTCAGGGCGACTATCCCACACTTTTGGCTAGGTAGTTCTTCCTGTAGGTTTCCATATAGGGATAGTTTGGGATATTTAATTAAGTATATTCTGGAGTTTATTTTTACTCCTTTTAATTAACTAAGTAAAAGTTAAGTTTTATGGTCTTTTCCAGTGAATTTTCTTTCACCTGGCACTGAAGATGTCATAAGGTAAGGTTGTGTCTGCTTTTTTACATATTCCTGGTGGATATACAGTTGAAACCAGAAGTTTATATACACTGTATAAAAAGACACATATGCATATTTTTCTCACTATCTGACATGAAATCAGAATAAACCTTCCCCGTTTTAGGTCAATTAGGAACCAAAATTATTTACATTTGCCAAATGCCAGAATAATGAGAGAGATTTTTGTAAGGCATTTTTTTTTCTTTGAAAAGTCAAAAGTTTGCATACACTAAAATTACTATGCCTTTAAACACCTTGGGACAGCCCATTTGTGCTTTGGTCCGACATGTGCATATCAACCCAAGAACAAGAGCAAAAGACCTTGTAAAGATGCTGGCGGAAGCTGGTAAGATTGTGTCATTATCCACAGTGAATCGAGTACTGTATCAATATGGGCTTAAAGGCCACTCTGCCAGGAAGAAGCCATTACTCCAAAAGAAACATATAAAAGCAAGATAAATACTTGCAAATGCACATAGGAACAAGGACCTATATTTTGGAGACATGTCCTGTGGTCTGACGAAACTAAAATTGAACTGTTTGGCCATAATGACCATCGTTACATTTGTAGGAAAAAGGGAAAAGCTTGGAAGCCTAAGAACACCATCCCAACTGTGAAACACGGGGTGGCTGCATCATGTTGCGGGGCTGTTTTGCTGCAGGAGGGACTAGTGCACTTTACAAAATGGCATCATGAGGAAAGAAGATTATGTGGCAATACTGAAGCAACATCTCAAGACATCAGACAGGAAGTTAAAGCTTGGGGGGAAATGCATCTTCCAAATGGAAAATGACCCGCAGCTACTGCCAAACTGGTTACAAAGTGGCTTAAGAAGAACCAAAATATACAGAAAAAGGGGAGAAAATTACTCAGAAAAAAAAACAGAAACATGGCCATACTCACTGCTAGAAAAGCTGAGATGAGACTGAACACAGCACAGAGGCAACACAGGCCCCCATGCTATTAAAGAAAAATACCCAGGTGCAGCTGATGGGTGGTAACCCATACATCTCTCCACTAGGTGGACAGAAAGCTGCACCTTAAATTGACATCTATTCACATAGCATGCAAAAAAGCAAAAAAGCCACAGTACCATAGGTTGGGAGACTATACAGATGCAAAAAATACCCGTAAGATAGCCGCTCGCAAACCTTCCATGCATGAGGGGGGCGGCTGCTGGTATTCTACCTGCATCCAGTCCCCAGTACTGTTGGGCAAAAAAACTTTTTTGACATACTGGAAAAACATCAAATATGAGGTATTGGTTAACATAATGGCCCCCCTCATGCATGGAAGGTGTGCGAGCGGCTGTCTTACGAGTATTTTTGCATCTGTATAGTCTCACAACGTATGGTACTGTGGCTTTTTTGCTTTTTTGCATGCTATGTGAATAGATGTCAATTTAAGGTGCAGCTTTCTGTCCACCTAGTGGAGAGATGTATGGGTTACCACCCATCAGCTGCACCTGGGTATTTTTCTTTAATAGCATGGGAGCCTGTGTTGCCTCTGTGCTGTGTTCAGTCTCATCTTAGCTTTTCTAGCAGTGAGTATGGCCATGTTTCTGTTTTTTAAGAAGAACCAAGTCAATGTTTGGGAGAGGCCATCAAAAAGCCCTGATCTGAATCCTATTGAAAATGTATGGGCAAAGCTGAAAAGGCAGGTGCGAGCAAGGAGACCTACAAACATGGCTCAGTTACACCAGTTCTGTCAGGAGGAATGGGCCAAGATTCCTACCAACTATTGTGAGAAGCTTGTGGAAGGATCCAAAATGTTTGACCCAAGTCATAGAGTTTAAGGGCAATGCTGCCAAATACTAATTAAATGTATGGAAACTTTTGACTTTGCAGAAAGTAATAAAAATTCCTTACAATATTCTCTCTCTCGTTTCTATGGCATTTGGCAAATATAAATAATTTTGGTTCCTAATTGACCTTAAACGGGGAAGGTTTATTCTGATTTCATGTCAGTTAGTAATAAAAACATCTACAGTATATGTCTTTTTATATAGGGTATGTAAACTTCTGATTTCAACTTGTAGATGAAATAAGTGTAATCATCCAATCATCCAGTTAATACCACAATGAGAGAAATGCAGCAACATACATGAAAAATTGTTGCATAAAAAGGAAAAAGGAGGAATACATGTTGATACATAATTCCATCTATAGGATGAACTACAGTAAATTGGGGTTAGAGGGGTTGTCTCTCTACAAGGATTGCTTTTTATGTTAAAGATCTTGCAAAAACAAGTCACTTTGCAATATATGTCCATTAACAGTGTCCTACCTGTTCCTAGATATTCCCTCCTGTATGGGCTGTACCAGCTCCTCAGGTTGCTCTAGTTACAGAACTGTTTGATCCCTCATGATAGGCTGCCAGCACTGGTTGCTATAGCTACAGACCTGGCTTCTACTGCAGCCTAGTGGAAGCCAGTAAACACACCCCTGAATTCAAAATGAAACCAAGAAAACAGGACTGAGGAAGATGAATCAACGTAGTGAGACAACCCCTTTAAAGATGATGCTGGAAACGTCGATACAAATCACATACCTGCCTATAAAAAATGTACAAACGGGAACACTTATGTCTTACCCTTAAAAACTGTCCTCGGGGTACGTCCCTTTTTATAGCAACCAGGTGGTGACTGTCCCAGCGAATTAGACTATTTGTAGATGTGGGTTTTCTATAAATCTTATTGCTATGTGCTCGTTCACACGGCGCCGTATTGCGCGCCGTATTTGCGCTGCAGTACGGCTCCAATCCGTCCCAGTAACTACGGTAATCCACAGTTCTCATAGAGAACTGTGGATTCCGTCTCTTCTCCCCGCTCGGCGAATACACCAAGTGGGGAGAAAGTGACATGCACATTATTTACAGCATGTACGCGCCGTGAATAATGACCGTCTATGGGGCCGGCGAGCTCCCCGCAATTATGTCGGCAATTAGCCGTGTGAACATTGCCTAAGGCCATGTCACCACGGCACGGGTTTTCGGTCGTTTTTTCAGCCGGTTTGCGGTTTTTCAGACCGCCTGAAAAACCGGCCGAAAATGAGCACAATTGTGCTCTATGAAAAACCCGTGCAGCAGTCCCCACTGCACGGGTTTTCCGCCCGGCGGTTTTGTCGCAGGCGGTCCGGCGGCATAACATTGAACATGCACTATCTTCCATCCGGTTTCCGGATGGAAGATGTGCTGCTCAATGGGATGGGGGAGGGCTGTTCTCCGCTCATCGCGGAGAAAAGCCGCCCCCCCCCCCGCGGCCGTGGGGACAGGCGCAAAACAGGACAAATACCGGCCGGAAAACCGGCCGGTATTTGTCCTGTGCCGTGTTGAACGCGCCCTAAGGGTTCCATTCAAGGTTTTCTGAATTTCAACATCCAGGAAAGATAATCTACACATGTCCATCTCAAAGGTGAATCGTAGACCCACCTAATTCCTACTGAGAATAGAGACAAATTGCTCAAATGTTTTATTGCTTGTTGTGTTGGACAACCTATTTACTTGCTTTAAAGAGGATATGTGGCTCTCCTTGACATGTCTGTTGTAGTAAATCCTTGTCTTCCCTGTGAAATAATTCTGGAGCCTTTTCTGTTATAACTCTGTGTTGTGCTGTTCCTTTATTTTTCCTCCTAGAAATGTATTACTGAATCTGTCATCTGGGTGTGACCATTCCAGTTCTGATAAGGGTGTGACCCTGAACACACTGACTCTTTCAACTGATTGGACAATGTCAGACTGTGCATGGACACACCCCCAACTGGCAACGCTCAGCTGACAGATTGGTAATGAATTTCTAGTTGGAAGAACAGAAGAATCATGCGACATAGATATCTAAGGAAATATACTCTAGAATTGTTATTTCACGGAGAACACAAGTAGTTTCTAAAGCAGACATGTCTGATCTGTAAGGCAGATCATTAAATGCTGTTAAAAACAACTCAAGCAATATGGCTGACCCCATAGTCATGTACCGAAAAAAAAAATTAAAATGTCTCCCATCTGAAAATAAAACAGAACACAAAAAATATGTATTAGGTGTTAATAGGAATAAGTATATAGGTGATACCTTCCCTTTTTCCCTTATTTTGCTGTTTATTTGCCAATGATACTTGGAAAGACCTGAAACACAGAGACTGGTTCTTTGTTTTTTTAAGTTGGTTGTAACTCAACTGTTAACCCCTTACCAACATGCAATGTATGTTTGTCATCAAGCTGGTAAGGAGCTATGGAGCAAGCTCACCCGCTGACTCCGCTGTATAGGCAGCGGGTGCCTACCGTTAATTACAGCTGACATTACCCACTAACAGCAGGGATTGGAGCCGACTCAGAAACTTTAGACTCTGTGGCTATTGTGCCCGTGGCATCTAAATGATTGAGGAATAATGTGCGGTGGTTTCCATGGCAACTGGAAGCCTAATCAATTCTTCCATAGCAGCCATGTTAGTGCTTATGTTACTTCCTTTCTCAAGCAGGAATCAATAGAACCGCCATCTTGGTACCCCTACTATCTATATAATGAGAATGATGTACAAGCAATCAAGCCCTCTAGTGGTCAAGTACCCCAGGGGAACTACAAGTATAAGTGTAAATATATATATAAAAAAAAAAAAAAACCTTTGTTGGTACGTCCATAAAATTCCAATCTATTAAAATCTAAAAATATTTTATTATTTATATCAAAGAATGAGCAGCACAAAGACAAAAGCCCCAAAAAACTGGTTTCCTAGTACATTACATGGTACAGTCAACGGCACCATTAAAAAGTCCATTCCGAAATTATATCTTGTCCGACAAAAACAAGTCCTCATATGTCTATGTAGGTGAAAAATAAAAAAAGTTATGGCTCTTGGAAGGCAGGGAGGAAAAAATAGAGACAAAAAAAATATGACCAGGTGGCAGAAGAGGTTAAACAAATTTACCCTAAGAAACGCTTCTGCTCTTGTTTTATATAGATTTGTATCTCAATAGCAGATTATGTTACCGTGGCTTTATGGACTACAGTGTTTTTTTTTATCTCCAAAACTCTTAAGCCCAAGGGTCAATATACATCAACATTGATGAAATCTGCAAAATTTGTTTGTAAAGTCCTGTACTTGAAGGTTTTCGCATTTTTAAAAGTAGATGACGTTCCTAAAAATGTTCTGTCAGATGGGACAACGCAAAGTAGGAGCACTTCGAGTGCTCCTATCCATAAGCTTTTAATATATAATATAAAAATAATTCCTCATCCTGTGCCTGTGATTGCTCCTTTGTCCTGGCGTTGGTGTTTGTGTGGATTTTCTACATTATTGTGTTTCTCTGGTTCTGGATTTTGGTTCATATCTCGGTGGCTCTCCTGCTCTCTGATTTGGTACTGCTTTCTCCCCTGCTCTCATCCTGGAGCTTGCCAGGAGAAGTTCACACTCTATTCATTTACAATGAATAGAGTGTGAGCCTTTCCAGGGTGTCGAAACGAGAACCCCAAAGTCAATAGGAGTAGATTGCTGTCAAGCTCTGGAGTGGTAGCAGCAGAGGAACATATAGGTAAGTGTTTTTTATTTTCTTTTTTGCCCATGTATGCCATGAAGTCATGTCATTTTTTGTAAGTGGACAACCCCTTTAATCTGAAAGGTTGTATTACTGTTAAATATAGACATGGTTCACTAAATTTGCAATCTTGGACTGGATCAGTTCAGAGAGTTTTTTTTTTTTATAATATAAGAACACTTTCAGTAATGAATCCAATACATTTCATTAAAAATAAATAAGCCTACAACATCCAGAGAGCCACAGGTTGGAGAACACTGATGTAGACAATCACATAAAGCACATGAAAATCTATCATATATAGTGAGAGCATGATTGGAAACATTTTGTTTTCTGGACATTAATCGATGCCATAATATAATTGATTGCGTAATTTCAAATAACATTTTCATATATCTAATTGTTGCTATTAAGGGAATCAATAAAATTCCTGTTCAATTTATCTCAGATCTCAATTACATAAAATGCCACAGGAAGTACAGAACAAGATGGATGGCTAGCTTCAAGGTAGTCTTAAAGCAGAAGAACCATCTATTTTATTTAGTTTGAGTAACACTAAATAAAACTGCACCGTTAAACAGAGGAAGATTATTATTTTTTTAAATATTTTATTAAATAACTATTATTAGTTTTATGTAAAATTTATAAAATATGGTTAATTAGAGGGAGTGTATCATTAAAGGGGTGTTAGCACCATGCTGTTTCACAGAGCCTGCTCTTCACAGCCAGCTCCAAGCTGGCACTTCCTGTTCAGGCTGTGGGCGGGTCTACAAATTCAGGCTCCCGCTTCCTGTTCAAGCTGTGGGCGGTTCTACAGCTTCAGGCTCCCACTTCCTGTTCAGGCTAAAGACGGTTCTACAGCTTCAAGCTGCCACTTCCTGTTCAAGCTGTGGGCGGTTCTACAGCAGTAATTGGCATTTCAGCTCTGCTATTTCTAGCTGACTATGTTACAGTGACATGAATGCTGAAGGTTTATAAACGGTAATGCACAAGACTGAAGAGCAATAAAGGGTTAAAATTGTCATTAACTTAAAATGGTTTTACCACGAAGGCATTTCATGCCTGGTTTGTCCTGCTTCAGCTTTCATTGGTTCAAAAGGGGGCGTGTGTGATTTGTTTGAACTGCATGTCATGTGACCCAGCAAGCTTGACATCACCATGCCTTTTCCCACAGTGTGCTCACTCTAGTCAAACCTGTGTCTGTTTATGTAAAGAGCTGTGAGTAGCTACAATGTAGCTGAGTGGTTAGCACTTCTACCTCTCAGCATAGAGGTCCTAGCTTCAAAGTGATTTACCTGAGCCAGAAGTGTTGCTTTTGAGCTAGAAAGCACTAAATCTATGACCCCCAGTAGAACAGGTACATAGATTCAGGCGCATTCCACACTACTAATGCACGAAAAAAAATTATGCCTGGGCGCCAAAAATCATATATGTCATCCCAAATGTGAATTTTTTTTCCCTCAATGCACAAAGCAATGTGTTTCCTTTTATTTATTTGCACTGTTTGACTGATTAATAAGGAGAACAGAGGACGGGAGTAGACTGACAGCACCTGGGGATGAACAAACTAAGAGGTTAATGAACCAACTTTTTCCCTTAAAGGGGTTTTGCCAGGACGTGCCTTATCTGCTAAGAAGCAAATGTAAACAAGCCACGATGAGTTAAGAGAGAGAAAGACACAGCCAGAGCACAGAGCCTTGCATAAGGGATTGTGTGTAATGTTCACTCAAATTATCACACTACAACTAGTGGATTCTGTATAAAAAAAAAAGAACCAAAAAAAAGGGATTATCAGATAACCCCCGGTTTGCCTTGAAAGCTTCTTCAGTCTCATTTCATCAGATAAGTAGTGTTCTCTGCGCAAGCCCGGCACAGCCTCCTGTCAGGTCGTATCTAATAGAAGCTTTAAAGTAACTAAGGGCAGTAAGGCAGCCTGTAGCTCTCTCAGACTCCCAATTTTTGTAATCACATATATTTAGAAAAGTGATTAAATATCCATTTTGGAGGATCCCACGTCAACATTACATCGTGGCAAAACCCCTTTAAGTTCATTAGAAATTGCTTCACAGTAGAGCCAGTAATTTTACTTCCCTGCAGCTGAATACAGGAATTCTCACTGCTGTCAATGACCTGCACTCTGAGTTGCAGAAACACACAACATGGTTGTGTGTGACCAGGAAGTGAATCTCTATGCATTCCTATGGGAGGTTCAAAGTCACTCTCATAGGAATGGATAGAAAGATAGACTTCCTGTCAGCATCAAAAGCACAGTGTCTTTTAACTAATCAGAGAGCAGGTCATGTGACCTAACAGAGACTGTTGCGTCAGTCAGAAATCCTGTATTTTGATGCAGGTGAGTAAACTCAGTAAGTACACTTCAGTGAACCTAAATGCAATTTCTAATGAACTGAGGGGGAAAAAACTGAAGTGGTTCTTTAATTTACCAAATTTGTGCCAGATTCTGACACAGTGGCCTTCATAAATCTGCCTCATCCAATCAGTAGCATTGCCTTTAAAAATGCTCTAAATTATATGGATTGCATTGGCGCTTACTCAAATTTTGGGGATTTTATGTAAAATCAGACACAGGCAAAAATACAGCATGAACCCCTAGAGTCTAATGGGTACCATGTTTGAGATCTGTGTGACAAAGATTCTAAATATTGTCTCCATTTCCATTAAAGGGGTTGTCTCACTACATTGATTCATCTCACCTTAGTCCTGTTTTCTCTGGTTCATTTTGAATTCAGGGTGGTGTTTACTGGTTTGTACTAGGCTGCAGTAGAAGCCAGGTCTGTAGCTATAACAACCAGTGCTGGCAGCCTATCAGGAGACATCAAACAGGTCTGTAGCTATAGCAACCAGTGCTGTCAGCCTATCTTGAGAGATCAAAAAGGCCTGTAGCTATAGCAACCAGTGCTGGCAGCCTATCAGGAGAGGTCAAACAGGTCTGTAGGTATAGCAACCAGTGCTGGCAGCCTATCATGATAGAATTAACAGGTCTGTAGCTATAGCGACCTGAGGAGCTGATGCAGCCCATATAAGAGGGGATATCTAGGAATAGGTATGTGGAGCTATAGCAACCAGTGCTGGCAGCCAATCATGAGAGATTGAACAGGTCTGTAGCTATAGTTACCAGTGCTGGCAGCCTATCAGGATAGCTATAGTGACCTGAGGAGCTGATGCAGCCATACAAAGGGATATCTAGATAGGTATGTGTACTATGGCAACCAGTGCGCAGCCAATCATGAGATTGAACGGTCGTACTAAGCGACCTGAGGAGCTGATGCAGCCCATACAAGAGGAGATATCTAGGAATAGGTAGGACACTGTTAATGGACACATATTGCAAAGGGACTTGTTTTTGCAACATCTTTAACATAAAAAGCAGCAATCCTTGTAGTGAGACAACCCCTTTAAGGGGCTTAAAGAGGTTTTACCATGATGTAATCTGCGCTGCACAGGTTGCTCACAGCCAGCTGCGAGCCAACGATGCATGAGAAGGGTGGCACAGGCAGTCGTCCTCTTCCTTCACTTCTATGGGGGTTCCGAATATAGCCAAGCAAGCTCACATTGGCCGGTTTCCAGTTACAGCAACTTATCCACTACAAAGTGCAATTTTTTATGTAAAGTTGAGTGGTCTAGGGCTTATGCAGCCGTGAGGGCCTGTCACTGCTTCAGTAACTACAGAGCATTGTGCAGCAGGATACATTTGCTCTTAGAATATAAAATGATAAGAAAAAAAATTCTGCAGATCAATATTAGTAATAAAAAGGCCCTATCTGAGGCACCGAGCGGAACAACCAGGAAGATACAACACAAACAGTTCCATGGAGCAGTAGGGGGACATTTTTTTACTTTCAGTCATGGAGCATTTGTCAAGACGAAAATAAAGCAAATGAAACAAAAAGACCGATAAATTGCGAGTGACTTTAGAGATTGGATTTTGAATGCTCTGCTGGACTTCTGTCACCCATCGTGGGCTTCTGCGTCTATTTCTTACTGATTATTTCAGTTCTACTGTGTCAGAGCCGGAGTAATGTAGATATTGCACAGTGTTCTCTGGAGAACTCTAAGACTATCAAAACCTCACTGATGGAAAACATATGTTATGAGCACGCGAAGCTCATTATGGGCTCAACAGCGAAAGTCCTAGGGTTTGTTCACACGGCGTACAGCAGCGAGTACTGTGCCGCAATACCTTGATGTTTTAGAGGTATGCGCTGGCCAGGGGGTACTTCTAAAGCGCTGTGTGCTAGTCCCCATTCACTTACGTTTTCCTTGGTGCATAAGCACAGACAAGAAGTTATATGTTACTACTTTCTTCCGGCATGTACGGTGGGGAAAACTTCGGCTTATCATAGCATTAAATGAATACAATGATTTTATTGTATACACCAAAATACAATACATAATAACAAACAAGATACCAAAATATCACATTTTATTTAATCACATAAATTAAATAATGGGTATATTTACAGTATAAGGTTGTCACAATAAAAGAATTTAATAAAAAAAATATAAAAAAAAACAATTTTTAGATGTTTTTAAAGGGGTTTTGCCACGATGTAATGTTGACGAGGGATCCTACACAATGTGTATTTAATCACTTTTCTAAATATATGTCATTATAAAAAAGTGAATCATGTGAGATCTACAGCCTTCCTTACATGCCCTTGGTTTCCTGACAGTTTACATTAGATACGACCAGGAGCTGACAGGAGCTGATCTGGCCACCCTTGCATGTTTCAAACACTTCTTATCTGACAGCAGATAACATGAATTTGCTTTATAAGTGACTGGGGAGAAAGATTCGTTGTCTTTTGTATAGAGAATCCACTGGTTGTAATGTAATTAGCTTAGTAAACATGCAGACACTCCCTTGCTTTATAAGGGACTGGGGAGAAAGATTCTTTGTCTTTTGTATAGAGAATCCACTGGTTGAAATGTAATTATCTTAGTAAACATGCAGACACTCCCTTGCTTTATAAGGGACTGGGGAGAAATATTATTTGTCTTTTGTATAGAGAATGCACTGGTTGTAATGTAATTATCTTAGTAAACATGCAGACTCTCCCTGCAACACTGCTCAGCCGTCCTCCCTCTCCCCCTGCAGCCGGAATGAAAGAAGGCTGCCTGATGAGCTTATCTTCTCTCCTGAGCACAGAAGAGGGAGAAATAAAACGCATATAGCTTGTGCAAAGTACAGTTCTCCCCTGTGGATTAGCCAAACAATGTTTGATCAGGAGCGTGCATGGGAGGTGGAGTGATGAAATCACAGAGGAGGTACTTGTTTTTTTAAAAACAGAAACACAAACGCCCCTTTTTTCAAGCCTCAAGAGGGGAGTATCAGCCTGTTAGGTGAGGAATTCACTTCTTGGCAAAACCCCTTTTAATAAGGTTACAATCAAGTGATTATATATAGTAAATATTTACTATATATAATCGCTTGATTGTACCTTTATTCCATATTGTTACAATATTGATACAATACAATATTGATTGCAACTTTATTCTATATACCTATATATTCCTATCTCTCAATATAGTGTTATTTATTTAATCTTGACATATATGGAAGATATGCCGTTTGGTATAAATGGGTCAAAATGTGTTTTTTAGATGTTTTGTTTTTTAAATGTTTTAATTGTGATAACCTTATACTGTAAATATACATTATTTAATGTATGTGATTAAATAAAATGTGATATTTTGGCATCTTGTTTGTTATTATGTTTGGTGACAAAATAACGTGCTGAAATATTTTTGAATTGGGATTTATGATTTTACTGTATTTGTTGCTGTACTTTGGGTGCATTGTGGCGCAATTAAGTACTGCCTGCAAATAGGCCGAGTGAACATACTCTTAGTGAAATAACATGGAAAAAACACAAGTTCTTGGATCTCCAGTCTTCTTCTCAGTTCTACTGAAACAAGCGTTGGGGAATAATTACCTGGCTACGAGAACACCGATGCATGACATACAGTCAGAGTGGTAATCATCACTACATGTGCATGGGCAAAATGACTACCAAAGACTATGTTTTCTCACCACATTAATTGGCTTTATATACGTACATAAAGATTATTACCAAATACATTGCTGTTTCAATTTTTCTTGGTTTTCTTGGTATCCTGCTTGGTTACACAAGCTTCCCTAGGTTACTGACCATCTCTCGTTGCTCTCATTGTTTCAGTATCCCTGTCCGATCATGGTGACCTCACTCCCTGCTAAGTGTTATCAGTAAAACAAGATCTTGATCATGTAAGTGACTGATAAACTGTGACCTGTTAGAACCCTGTAGCCTTCTGCCTTTCTGTTTACACCCTTTTGTTAGCAATGTCACTGTAACAGGATCAGCTAAGAATAGCAGAGCTGAAATGTCAGTCATTATTGTAGACCCACCCACAGCCTGAAAAGGAAGCGTGAGCCTGAAGCTGACTGTGGTACTGTGAAACAGAATGGTGACACAAGCCTTTTAATTACAAAAGTTCATCCCCTAAAAATGTAACTTGCCATACCAAAGAACATCTCTAAATCACCTTTTTTGAGTTGATCCTGAAAATCTAAAATACACACAATATGTACATAACTTACAATACTGCAGAATACAGTAGTACAGTGGTTCCTCAAGTGACAATAACCTCAGGATACATTATTTTTACCAAACAATCATTTCTACTGGGACATTGTATTTTGTATGTGGTCTTAAGATATAGTTAGAGATGGGCGAATTTCTCAAAAATTCGATTCGCCGACTTCGCAGAATTTTCCGACAAAATCAGTTTCGTCCCGGATTACTTCAGGACGAATTGTGTTAAAAAACAGCTATTTCCAGGCTGCACAGAGGCTGCAGGGTGTTGTAGAACGTTGTGCCATGCTTAAATATGCAGAGGGAGCTTGGTTTGGTCTTCATACAATGTTGTGTTTTAGTATGACACGCACATGACTGCCGCCGCTCTTAGAATCGCTTCACTATAAAATTCCCTGGGCACTTAAGAGGGCAAACTGACCAAAAAACTGAAGCGGGAATGTAGCCTGATAAAGTCATGGCAGCGACAGCTGGAAAAAAACAAGCTGAGGGCTAAGATCCTACCATAGCAGGTTACTGGAGCAGGTTACTGGAGCCGTCACAGGTCTCAGCACAATTAAGGGACGATGGCAAAAGCCACACCAGGGAGCGGAATCTAAGTGGGTCCCGGTTTTCACCAGAGCCCGCCGCAAAGCAGGATGCACTTGCTGTGGCGGGAGTCTACCAGGTCGTTACCCCTGATGTGAATTGCTTGCGGTGGCAGCTGAGGTTTAGCGAGGTACAAAATCGTAAGGTAAACTCTGAGTCGGGGACAAGCGGAAGGTCAGGACAGCTGGCAAGGATCGTGGTCAAGGGAAGAGGTACGGCACACGGATATGACAGACGAGGCTCAAGGAGGAGGCGGAGGCGATTTTTCCTGTCTGTAATTTGGACAAACTATTCACATTCTTCATACTGAAGAAGCTCATCCAAAGCCAGTTTTGCAGAATTTGCTTTTGCTTCCCATTCAAGTTTTATACTAAATTCCATCACTAATGGCACCGAATGCAAAATAAGCACCTAAAACATTCCCTGTAGTTAGGGTCTCCTTCAGTTCGAGTACGCTGCATTTCAACAAATTGGTGTCACGCAGAAACTGGATTCAAGCGACCACATTTATACTTCATAATAAACTGCGTTGGAGTTGGAGGTTGAATTGCCTTGGCCAAAATGGTTTTTGGAACGTTAGCAAACTGACTAAGGAGGATTTCTCTATAATACTTGTTTTTGTCCTCCCTCTCAGCAGCTGGAAAAAAGGCTCCCATTTTGGACCGGTAGCGAGGGTCCAAGAGGTTGGGGAGCCAGAAGTCATTCCTCTGCCGGATGGTGACTATTCGGCTGTCACTAGCCAGACAAATCAGTATGCTGCGGGCCATATGCGCAAGTGACACTGAGGGACTCCCTCCCTCAAACTCCACTGTATACTGCCACGGTGCATGGGGGTGTTTGGGGGACAGTGGCACAATGACAGAGTGTGGAGGTTACGGCAGCAGCCACAGCAGCAGCATGAGGTCAGACAGTGGCACAATGACATTCTGGAGGTGGCAAAAACAGGAGTAGGCCACAGAGTGGCACAATGACAGAGTATGGAGGTCACAGCAGCAGCCACAGCAGCAGCATGAGGTCAGAGAGTGGCACAATGACACAGTGTGGAGGTGATGGCATCAACAGCAGAAGCAGCATGAGGTCAGAGAGTGGCACAATAACACAGTGTGGAGATGACGGCAGCAGCCACAGCAGCAGCATGAGGTCAGAGAGTGGCACAATAACACAGTGTGGAGGTGATGGCATCAACAGCAGAAGCAGCATGAGGTCAGAGAGTGGCACAATGACACAGTGTGGAGGTCATAGCAACAGCATGAGGTCATAGAGTGGCACAATGGCAGAGTGTGGAGGTGGGTAGCAATACCAGTCCCTGGTAAAGATGGTTGGTGGCAGATGGAGAAACTGGCAGCAGATGTGTGGCATCAGGCGGGTGGCGGCATCAGAATAGTGGCTGAGGCAGGCAGTTTGAACCCAGACTCATTTCTAACAGTTTGGGTGAGACATCATGCCTGATGTAATCTGACGCCTAAAATTTCCGGTGGACAAGCGGGTTCTCCTTGGGGTAACGATGGCCCCCGCCGCACTGAACACCCGCTCTGATGCCACACTACTGGCCGGGCAGGACAGCTTCTCCACTGCAAACTCAGCAAGTTGCAGCCACACATCCAGTTTGGTTGCCCAGTAGCCCAGCGGATCTTCTAACTGGGGTGGCAGAGTGCTGTCCAGTAGGCCACCCCCTGTTGGTTCAGGGTCTGCTCCAGGTCCAGCTGCTGCTGCTGGCAAGTGCCCTCCTCACTAGGCGGGTTAAGGAAGCTGCTCATCAGCGACTCCAGACTTAGGTTGCTGCTGATAGAGCTGGTACTGCTCCTACCCCCCCCACCTTCCCACAGCAGCCGTGGCAGTGGTACGTGAGCGCTGAGGAACCCCCGGTCAGAATCTTCAGAGGATTGACCATGCTGCACATAGGCGGGCCGCAACTGACTACGGAGGATTTCTCTATAGTATTTGAGTGTGTCCTCCCTCTCAGCAGCTGGGAAAAAGGCTCCCTGCCTCCATCTCCACTGTATACTGCCACGGTGCTTGTGGGTCATCTGCCTAGTCTTCCTCGTCTCCATATACCTCCTACAGCTGCCCCTGCTCCCGCTCTGTCACCTGGGTAGAAAAAACACTAATTTCACCAGACAATGCTTCTGCTCCAATGTCCTCCTCCTCCTCCATTTCAGTGCCCACCGGACTCATGTGGCTGCGAGATGTAGTCGTCACGTCTCCAGTCCTCTGCCCAAACAGATTTTTTAGCATCTGTTCCAGGACATGAAGCAGTGGAATGACGTTATTCTTCCCGTAGTCCTGGCGACTGACAAATAACGTGGCCTCCTCGAATGGCCTCAGCAAACGGCAAGTGTCATGCATGAGCTACCACTGGCTGACATCATAGTTACACAGGGGAGTACTCCTGTCCGCCTGGTTATTAAAAAAATCGTTAATGGCCTTTCTCTGTTCATACAGTCGGTCCAACATGTGCAGGCTGGAATTCCAACGGGTGGAAACATCGCATATCAGAGTGTGTTGGGGAGGCCTTCTGCCGCTGCAACTCGAGGAGGGTGTTCCTGGCTTTGTAGGAATGGATGAAGTGCATGCACAGTTCCTGGCCGTTTTCAGAATTTTGAAGATCGGTGGAACTTATTTTCCCAGATTGAAAAACGTGCGCCATGCAGGGTGCATGGGCCATCCCTCCTCGGTGCAGCGCGGACACCATGTTCCCCCCATTTTTCCGTCACCATGGTTCCGATTTGCAGTTGGCGCGGG
Organism: Phyllomedusa bahiana; assembly: GCA_025379985.1. NCBI lineage: Eukaryota > Metazoa > Chordata > Amphibia > Anura > Hylidae > Phyllomedusa > Phyllomedusa bahiana. The sequence continues at coordinate 114,572 of JAODAL010001256.1, read as the reverse complement.
GAAGCCACACATCGATTTCTTGCTGCATGACGCGGAGCAGTTCCTCCCCTGTGTGACTTTGTTCGCCAAGGCAAGCTGGTGTAGAACTGCGTGACACCGCTGTGCCCTACACATGTGGTATGATGGAGCAGTACTTGTAGAGGCTGAGATGATGGTGGTGGTGGAGGAGGAGGCGGATATTGGCACAGGAGCAGCAGTTTGACAACATGGAGGAGAAAGCGCCATCTCCTGTCCAAGTTGTTGGTGTGCCTGGGCTGGAAGCACATTCACCCAGTGGGCCGTAAAGGACATGTACTGGCCCTGACCGTAGTTATAGCTCTACACGTTCGCGCTGCCGTGCACCAAGGAACTGATAAGCTCAAGGACTGGCCCACCTTCTGTTCTACATATTTTTTAAAGGGCTGGTACTGCCTTTTTGGAAAAGAAATTACGGCTTGGAACTCTCCACCTCAGGCTCGGTACAAGCCATTAGTTCACTCAACGGTGAAGAGTACACCAAGTGGAAAGGGAGGGACTGCAGTACCAACCACTTGGACAGGAGCACGGTCAACTTCTGCATTTTAGGATGGTTGGACGCATACTGTTGTCCCCTTTGCAATTGCCTCGGGTTTAACGATGCTGGCGCCATGAGCAGCGAGGAGCAGGAGCATCTGGACCAGGAGATGATGGCAAAGAGAAACAGCTCCCTTCTGCAGAGGTGGTGGAGCCTTGACTGGCTGCAATGGCATGCGTGCCACTGGGCACTGCTGCGGCGGCGGCAGGATGGACCACCACATCTGAGCCACGTTTCTTCCAGGCCAACGGATGGTGACGCGCATGTGTTGACGCAGGGGTGTGGTGCCACTGTTAGCTCCCTGGCCACGCTTCATTTCTGCCCACAGATTCTACATATACCCATATTCGGCTCCTCCGGTGTCTTAGCAAAGAACTGACACACCGCCGAGTAGCTGATTTTACCACCAACGCTCCGCACTGAGTGACAACTTCCGCCTCCAACTATAGCGCCTCTCTACAGTACAGTGTGGTACCACATTTCGTGTACTGCTCTTACATGTATCAGTGAGGTGCATGCAGTGATTGGTGGTCTATAGCGCCTCTCTACAGTACAGTGTGGTTTCCACTGTCCTGTACTGCTCTTACATGTATCAGTGAGGTGCATGCAGTGTTTGGGTTTGGGGTCTTTGCGACTTCTACATCCCAAGGGGAAATTGGTTATCCTCATTTTCCGGGTTTGGGGCTTCCCTTTCAGAAACAGTGGGAAAATTTGAATTTTGTTTGGGGGGCTTTCAGTAGGGTCTTCGACAGTAAATGGGTTCCCCAATGTCCTGTTTGCTCTTACATGTATTAGTGAGGTACTTTCCCAGTGTTTTGGGCCGGTGGGGTTTAGGCCTCTCTACAACACGGGCGGTATACTGCCCCTTTTTACTCTTTACATGTATTTTTGAGGTGCTTGCAGTGTTTGGGGAAGTTAATGCCCTTTCTACGGGAAACGGCAGTACTACATGTCTGTATCCCTCTTTCATTTTAAAAGTGCAGTGCAGACAGTAATTGGTGGTCTAGTAACGCCTCTCTACAGTACAGTGTGGTAATATAGTACCTGTACTGCTCTTACATGGGCACCAGGTGAGGGCCTCATTTTCTTTTTTGGATACACTGTGTATAAAGCACATGTTCCAATGAAGCTCTTGTCTTCAATATAAAGAGTGATTTCCAGCTTCCAGCAGCTCTCTCTGATGTTATATGAAAGAATGTGCTTTATCTAGATTAGTATCTGCTTTTATTTTTCCCTTTTTTTCCCATTTTTTGGGGCATTTTGGGGCTTTGGAACCCTTTTCCAGTTTTTTCCAAAAGAGTTTTGGTTTTTATAAAACAATGGTTGTAATGGAAACCCAAAAAATAGCGTATGTTGAGGGGGCGATGTTTTTTTGCTATAAAGTAGGAAAAAAATTAATTTAGGGACTTGGTTTTTTTCTAGAAAAGGGCAAGTCCTTTACAAGTAATTTAAAATTTCCTTTAACGCTTTTCCCAAAAACACTTCACTGAACCTCTCTCTTAAGAAAAAAACCCTCATTTAAAAACGCAAGGGAAAGCTTTGTTTCCTTTTGTTTATTGCTTTTCCTTTTTTATTTTTGGGTTTTTTTGTGATCCTTTTTTTATTTGCACCTTTTGGTGATGTGGTCGTATTGATTTGGGCAAATTCCTTGGTCATTTAAATGCTGGAACTTCCTGTTAGAGGAATCTCTATATAACTATCAACTCTTGGAGATGCCGCCTTCTAGTAAAGGCCTGACCGAAGAACCTATTTTTTGAAAAATCACCTAAAATGCTATGCTTTACCTCTCAATGTTCCTTAAAGGGGATTTGCCAGGACGCCAGTTACTTACCTCTCATCAGCACGGGAGTAGAATATAAACAAACTGCTGAGTCATAAAGGTGAGGGAGAGAGGGGGGGGTGAGAGAGAGGGGAGCGTCTAAAAATTTTAACTGAAATAATAACAGTACAAAAAGGGGTTTTCAATACAGCAAGACACCCTCAACGCAGTCTACCCGGTGCCTTAAAAGCTCATTCATTTTCCTTGTCACAAAAAGAAGTGTTCACGAAGCGCGGCCTGTCTTTTCCCTTGGTTGGTCTAGTAAAGCTTTCAGGAATAAGGGGGGTGAGAAAATGTGTGCGCTCAGGTCTTCATTTTTTTGTAATCACATCTTTTTGAAAGTGATTAAATACCCATTTTGGAGGTTCCCACGTCAACATTACATGGTGGCAAAACCCCTTTAAAACAGGAACACTCCGAGCTAAAAAAAAATCTTAGCAAAATGGTCATTTTCTTAACCATTGATACAAAATAATAAGCTCACTGCAGGAGAAACCTCATTGTAAAGACCGTGTAAAAATGCAGTCCTAATTCTTCTAAAACCCATATGCTTTTAAGGTCAGAGCTATGTAGTGCAATGGAAATTCTTGTGATTCCCTCCTCTCCAAGTTCTGGGCACTCCAAGACCCCCTATTTGATGTCATTGTGTCATGTAACAGAGATATTGTCCCATGAAAATAAATTCTATAGATCCAGGGGAAAAAGCTCTCTATGCCTCAAATTGAAATTTTTCAAAAGGGTTATGGGGAAGGCAAATTTTTCCGTTATCTATTGGATGAGCGAACCCCAAATCACATGTGACTCACTGAGCCTTGCAAAGTGGAAAGGATTCAAGTTCTCTCAAATTGAAATGAAAAGCTTAGGGCTTCATGTATGAAAACTGTCTAGGTGGAAAACTTTCTTTGCTGCATATAGCAACTATTCTGAGTTCTCTTTCATTTCATATAGTGGTCTGAAAAAATGAAAGAGAAGCTTTGATTGGTTTCTATGAGCAATAAAGAAAGTTTTACACCTAGATTTTTTTTCATACACGCCCACGTAATGAGTAGAACCTCACATACTTCAATGAGGGCCATATTATGGCCCTATACTGGTGCATCTAAAAAATTGAATATCATCAAAAAGTTAATTTACGGTGGGTACAGAAAGTAAACAGACCCCTTTAAATTTTTTACTCTTTGGTTCATTGCAGCCATTTGGTAAGATCAGAAAAGTTCATTTTGTTGCTCATTAATATACACTCTGCACCCCCCTCCCCCATCTGAAAAGAAAAAACCCCAGAAATGTAGATTTTTTTGCAAATTTATTAAACAAGAAAAACTGAAATACCACAGGGTCATAAAATATTCAACCCTTTTCTGTGACACCCCAAATTTAACTCACATGTGTTCCCTTTCCTTCGATTCCTCTTTGAGATGGTTTTTACTCCTTCATTGGAGTCCAGCTGTGTTTAATTAAACTGAATGGACTTGATAAGGAAGGTACACACCTGTCTATATAAGACCTCACAGTGCATGTCAGAGCACATGAGAATCATGAGGTCTAAGGAACTGCCAAAGGAGCTCTAGAAGAATTTTGGGCAAGGCACAGATCTGGCCCCAAAGGGTTTCAAAAGAATTTCTGCAGCACTCAAGTTTCCTAAGAGCACAGTGGCCTCCATAATCCTGAAATGGAAGAAGTTTGGGACAACCACAACTCTTCCTCGACCTGGCAGTCCAGCCAAACTAAGCAATCGTGTGAGAAGAGCCTTGGTGAGAGGGGTAAAGCCAAGATCACTGTGGCTGAGCTCCAGAGATACAGTAGGGAGATGGGAGAAAGTTCAAAAAAGTCAACTATCACTGCAGCCTCCACCAGTCGGGGCTTTATAGTAGAGTGTGCCAACGGAAGACTTTCCTAAGTGCAAGACATATGAAAGCCGCATAGTTTGCAAAAAAAACACATGAAGGATCCCATACTATGGGAAATAAGATTCTCTGGTCTGATGAGACGAAGATTGAACTTTTTGATGTTAATTGTAAGCGGTGGAGAAAACCAGGCACTGCTCATCACCTGCCCAATAAAATCCCAACAGTGACACATGGTGGGGGCAGCATCATGCTATGGGGGTGTTTTTCAGCTGCAGGGACAGGACGACTGGTTGCAATTGAAGGAGAGATGAATGCAGCCAAGTACAGAGATATCCTGGATGAAAACCTCTTCCAGATGCTCTGGACCTCAGACTGGACCGAAGGTTCTTCTTCCAACAAGACCATGACTCTAAGCACAAAGCTAAAATAACAAAGCAGTGGCTTCAGAATAACTCTGTTCTCATTCCTGACTGGCCCAGCCAGAGTCCTGACCTAAACCCAATAGAGCATCTCTGGAGAGACTTGAAAATGGCTGCCCACCAACGTTCACCATTCAACCTGAGGGAACTGGAGAGGATCTGCAAGGAAGAATGGCAGAGGATCCCCAAATCAAGGTGTGAAAAACTTGTTGCATTATTTCCAAAAAGACTCATGGTTTTAGTGGCTCAAAAGGTGCTTCTACTCAATACTGAGCAAAGGGTCTGTATACTTATGACCATGTGATATTTCAGTTTTTCTTGTTTAATACATTTGCAAAAGTATCTACATTTATGTTTTCTTCCTTTCAAGATGGGGGGTGGGGGTGCGGGTCAGAGTTTACATTAATGAGCCAAAAAAATTTACTTTTTTTGATCTTACCAAATGGCTGCAATAAAGCAAAGAGTGAAACATTTAAAGGATTCTGAATACTTTCCGTGCCCACTGTATATCCATAATTCAAGTCAAATACAGAAACCCATATATTTTATAGACTTATTACATATAGATTTCAAGTGTTTCGTTTTTTTTAATGAAAATTATTACGGCTTACAGCCAAAAAAACACCCCAAAATTCAGTATATCAGGAAATAAGAATTATGTTAGAAAGGTCAATATTGTTGTCTCATGGTGCCACTCACAAAGGTTTCCTAAGCCTTTAAATGCTTCCTCAATCTGGTTCAGTAGCTACAAAATCATGGGGAAGATTGCTGACTTGACATGTGTCCAAAAGACAGTTATTGACATCTTCCATATGGTGAGTAAGCGACACAAGGTCATTGCTAAAGAAGCTGGCTGTTCACAGAGTGCTGTACCAAAGCATATTAATGGACAGTTGTGTGGAAGAAAAATTGGGTAAAAAAAGGGTTTGCCAAGCAACATTTAAAAAGTGCAACCTTCATGGGATTGTCAAGAAAATGTCATTCAAGAATTTGAGAAAAAATTTGACAAGTAGGGGGATTGCGGTTGGAGCCCCGGGGTTCCGTCTTCCACTACACTTTGGACATTTTCCCCAGAAGGGGGGTTTTAAAAAGTGGGGGCATTCTCGTGTCAACCCCAATAAAGACCAGGGGACCCCTTCGAAGGGGTCTAAGGAAAAAAGCGTTTTGGCATAGGCCCAGTGCCCAAATTGTCCTGTTTTAGATAAAAGTAAAATTTAATTTTTCCCTTTTGGGAAAATTAAAGGGTTCCCGATTTTTGAGGAAGAGTGGAGGGGCCACAATCCAAGCTGAAAGACCCCGTGTGAAGATTCCACAGTTTTGGGTTTTTTGGGAATCAATGTCACCCTGCTTAGGTTGGTCCCCCAAAATTTAAAATTTTTGAAGGCAGTCCCGGCCATCAACGGGGGCACTTCATGCCTTTCCCTTCCTCTGAAAAGGTTTCTTTTCCCCCACCCGGGAAACCGGGAAACCTGCCCTCATTGTAAAAAAGGACCAAAAACCTTTTTTTAAAAACCACAGGCACCCTTTGGCCCCTTGTTTGGCCAGAAACTGGCTAAACCTTAAAACAGAGGGCCACATGAAATAACCCTTTTTTTTGGTTTTAAAACTCATTTTTTTTCCCCAAAATAGGTTACTATGGACAAAAAAAAGTGAATTTTTAGCCCTAAACAGTTTCATACATTTTGGCCCCAGAATCTAGGGGGTTTTTTTGTAAAGGGAAGGGAAAGGGAAAGAGAGCCCCATCCCCAAACAATGAACCCAAAGCTGAAGGAAATTTTCAAGGCAACTTGGGCTTCCAAACACCTTAGCATGCACAACCCTGATCGATGAAAACTCCAAACTGATGCAGCCCCAATTTATGAAAAAGGGCCCCCAACCCAGTACTGAGTCCATATACCCCTTACAGACCTTCCAGTGGGCCCCAAATTTTTTTGTATAACTTTTAATTTTTTTGGGAAATTGGTTTTATACCATTTCTAATTTTATGATGTACTTAGTTTTTTTTTGTTTTTTTTTTTTTTACTGTAAATTTATTTTCCCCTCCCAATTAAGAAATAAACACTAAAAATCTTTTGGGTTTTCTGTTTGAAAATTTAGTCTATAAAAACATAGGGTTTTTTTCTCTTTTTTGATTTTCGTTATGGACAAGATTAACTTTTTTTTTGAAAATTTTAATTTATTTGGCTGTATTAGTTTAATTTGAAGGCTGTACAAAGCTCCACTATGGACATGTGCATGAGGCCTTTGTGACTTCTTTGCTGAACACGTCCAAGCTTCCGATCTAAACTTTCTAAAAAAAAATCCAAAGAAAAAAACTTAAAAAACTCTTTTCCCAAAAAAAAAAAAAAAAAAAAAAATTGATTGTTTGGTTGAAAATTCGGGTTCCCCCTGAACATTTCAAATTTCAAACCCAAAAAAAATTTACAATTTTTTTTTTCCCTTTCCCAACTGGGCTCGGAGCGTTTTTGCCCCCAGACTTCAATGGGGGGTTTAAATATTTATTCGTAGCCATCCTTAACCTTTTTTGACATAAGAAACAATCTCAGATTTGTTTGCAGAAAATTACTTTTTTCCCCCGGAAAGGGGCCAAACTTAAGAGTTTTTATTAAAAAAAGAAAAAAAATCAAAAAACCCAAACCGGAACCGGGTAAATTTAGGATTTAAAAACACCCCGGTTTGAAAAGTGAAAAGCATTTTAAGCTGGTTCAATAAAAAAATTTAAGTTTTTTTGTGTTTTTTTTTTTCCTGAATTTCTTCGAAACCTGTTTAGAATGTTTTTTGGTCTATGATCTTTTTATTGCCCTAGACCCACCTGGAGGGTGTTCCCCTCCCCTCCCCAATTTTTCAGTCAATGGCTTTTTTTCTTTCAATTAGCTTTTCCTGCGCGGGATTTTTCATTGACCACCACTTTACTAAACAATCATGGTCATTGACAGCTTTTGCAGTTGAATAATTTTTATTAAAAGTGGTGATTTTTTAAAATTTGGTTTTTCCCATTACATTTGGGGGAAACCTAGAAAAATTCGATTTTCAAAAAACCATTTTTTCCCAAAATTTTTGCGTGGGGCTTTCCCCAACTTAGAGCATGGGCCCCCTTAAAGGGGAAAATTCCCAATCTCCTTTATTAGTTTTTAAACATGTAGGAAAGGTAAAAAAAGATTTTTCAAAAAACATTCCCTTTTGTGATTTTGCTTCACTTTAGCGTTAGGAGCAGATCTTAGCTTCCCTAGGTTATCAACCACCTCTCCCTGCTCTATCAACCCTGGCTGGGATGGTGACATCACTTTCTGCTGTGTCTTAAACAGCGCCCAGGAACTTGTTTTTTTTTCTTATTTACCAAAATTTTAAACCCTAAACTCTGTCGTCTCGTGTTTCCCGCTGTTTAAACCCTTTTTTGAGGGAAGTTTGGGGAGAAAGAAATTTTTAAAAGAAAGGTTTTTCAGGCCTTTGGCAATTTTTTTTCATGTCCCCCCTAACGGTTTGGAAAAGGGAAAAAGCAAAGCTGAAATGTCGTCACAGTGTAGAACCCCCCACAGCCCCCCGAACAGGAATGGGAGCCCGAAGTTTTAGAAAAACCCCCCACAGCCTGAACAGGAAGTGGGAGCCTGAAGCTGGTTGTGAAGGCAGGTAAAAAGCAAAAAGCAGGGTGGAACACCTCTTTAATTTATCAATTGGGGAAATGCATGCCCTGTGGGTTTATTTGTCTCCCCAAACCCAAATTTAAACTTTTTAAAAGGGGTCCCCAAGCTCCAAAAAAATACAACTTAACCCAAGTGATACCCAAAAAACAAAAAAGTTTCTAAATTTTTTTTACTCCAAAATAGAGAAATTGAAAAAAACAGCCTGCCCAACCCCGTTCCCCCTAATACGTGTTTGGGGGAGGCACAGAAAAAAAGTTTTTAGATAAAACTCCAATTTTTTAGAAGAAGGGAAAAATGGCATTTTTGGGTTCCCAAAAAAAAATTTTTAAAAATTTTTTTCAACCTTTTTTTTGTGACAGGTTTTAAAAACCCCAAAAATTTACTCCAAGTTTTCTTATGTTTTTCCAAAATAATGGGGAGCCAGCAGTTCCCCTATGACCTTTTATGAGCCAAAAAAGGAATAAACAACTGTGAAAGTGCGTTTGGGTTTTTTTTGACTTTTCAAAAATATTCCCCAATTAAAAACCCTTTGAATAGCATGTCCGTGAATAGAAAATATGGTACGGGGTCCCCGCTTTTAGCACCTCAAGTAGGATGGGCGAAATTTTCCCAAAAATTTGATTCGGGGACTTCGCCGAATTTTCCGTTAAAAATTTTTTTCGGTCCGAATTTGGGTTCGGGAGAATCCCCCGGGTTAAAAAAAAAATCAAATTTCCCCGGCTGCACAGAGCCTGCAGGGTGCTGTAGAACATTGTTTCCCCTTCTTAAATATCAGGGGGAAACTTTTTGGGTTTGGGGGTTTTATACAATGTTGTGTTTTAGTAATTTCACGCACATTACTGCCGTCGTCTTAGAAGGTTCATATTAAAAAATTTCCCGGGGGCTTAAGGGGTTTAAAATTTTAAAAAAAAAAAATGAAGCGGGAATGTAACCCCCGTAAAGTCATGGCAAGAAAGGTGGAAAAAAACAAGCTAGAGTCGGTGGGAACCCTCACGACAGAGTGTGGAGGTTTCGGGGCGCAGCCTGAGGTCAGACAGTGGCACCAAAGGGCCCTTTCCCGGGGGGTGTCCAAAAAAAAGGGAAATAGGCCACGAGTGGCACAATGACACAGTGGGGGGGTCACCCGGGGAAACAGCAGCATGGGTCAGGGGGGTGGCCCAATGGGCATTCCTGGAGGTGGCAAAAAAAAGAAGTAGGCCCCCAAATTGGGACCCAAAGCACAGGGGAGGGGACGGCAGCAGCAGCATAGGTAAAACAGGGCAAAAATGACATTCTGGAGGGGGAAAAAAAAAAGGGGTAAAGGGCCCCAAATGGGACCCCAAAGACCGGGGGGAGGGGGAAGGCAGCAGCACATGAGGTTTGGGGAAATGGCAAAAAGACATTCCTTTGGGGGTGGAAAAAAAAAAGTAGGGCCCCAGAGTGGCACAATGACAAGAGTGGGGGGGGGCGGGGGGCAGCAGCATGAGGTTTTAGAAAAGTGGCAAAATGACATTTGGAGGGGTCAAAAACAGGAGTAGGCCCCAGAGTGGCACCCAAAGACAGGAGGTTTTAAAAGGGGACGGCGGCAGGGGGCCAAAAGCATGAGGTTTAGAGGTGGCAAAAATGACACAGTGTGGGTGTCAACGGGGACCAGCAACGCGCCAAGGGAAACAAAGAGGGTTTATTGGTGGCACAAAGACAGAGTGTGGAGGTGGGTGGCCCAAAAAACCCGTCCCCCGGGGAAATTATGGTTGGTGGGGAGATAGAGAAACTGGCAGCGATGGGGTAGCATCAGGGGGGTGGCCCGGGATCAGAATAGTGGCTGAGGCAGGTAGTTTGAACCCAGACTTTTTTTCTCCCCGTTTTTGGGGGGCGTCATGGTATTGGGAGTCTTTTACGCCTAAGGGGATTGGGGTGTGGAAAAAAATTTTGGCCCCTTTCCCCGCCTGATTTATTTTTGACAAAGGTATTTTGTTCCACATTTCCCATTGGGCAAGCGGGGTTTTTCCTTTGGGGGAACGAAGGCCCCCGCCACACTGGAAAACCCGCTCTGATTTCCACACTACTGGCCGGGGAGGACAGCTTCTCCACCCGAAAAAATTTGGCAAAGTTGCGGGCCCACACATCCAGTTTTGGCGCCCAAAAGTCCGCGGGTTCTTCTAACTGGGGTTTGGGAGAGTGCGTCCAAAATAAAGGCCCCCCACCCGTTTTGGTTTTAGGGACTTTCTCCAAAGGGCCTTTCTGCGGGTGCGGCCCGGGTGCCCTTCTCACTAGGCGGGGGAAGGTAAAATGCTCCCCAGGACCCCCAGAAAGGTTTCTTTCTGAGGGGCTGGTACTTTTCCCTACCCCCCCCCCAACCCCTTCCCCCCAAACAGCCCGCCGGCCTAGTACTTGGGCGCTGAAAAACCCCCCCGGGCAGAACCTGTCAAAGGAGGGACGATGCCGCACATAGGAGCGGGCCAAATGACTACGGAGGATTTCCCCCATATTTTTTGAGTTTGTCCTCCCTCTCAGCAGCGGGGAAAAAGGCTCCCATTTTGGAACGGTAGCGAGGGTCCAATAGGTGGACACCCAGAATCTCCCTCGCCGATGCGATTTTCGGTGTCACTAGCCAGCAAATCAGCTGCGCGGGCCACTGCACAAGTGACTCCGGGGGGTCCCTTCCTCCATCCCCGTATATGCCACGTGCTTGCATCATCTGCCTCGTCTTTCCCATCTATCTACCTCCTCCAGCTGCTCCCCCCCTCCCTCTCTTTCACCTAGGGAAAAATCCCCATTTTACCCGACAATGTTCGCCCAATGCCTCCTCCATTTCGTCCCCACCGGACTCATGCGGCCGCGAGATTAGTCGCCACGTCTCCAGTCCCCCCGCCCAACGATTTTTCAGCATCTGTTCCAGGGCTGAACGTGGAATGACATTTTTCACCCGAGTCCCTGGCGACTGAAAATAAAAGGCCCCCCTCGAATGGGCCCCAACAAACGGCAGGTGTCACCCCTGGTGACATCAAAGTTACCGGGGGGTTTCTGTTGCCTGGTCATCAAAAAACGTTAATGGCCTTTTTCTGTTCATACGTCGGTCCAAAAATGGGCAGGCTGGAAATTTTCCAATGGTTAAAATCCCATACGAGTGTGTTGGGGGAGGCCGTTCTGCCGCTGCAGTTTGAGGAGGGTGTTTCTGGCTTTGTAGGAATGGATGAGTGCATGCACAGTTTCCTGGCCATTTTCAGAATCTTCTGAAGATCGGTCGAAGACTTCAGGAACCTTTTCACAACCAGATTGAACACATGCGCCATGCAAGGCGCATGGACCATCCCTCCTCAGTGCAGCGCGGACACCATGTTCCTCCCATTGTCCGTCACCATGGTTCTGATTTGCAGTTGGCGCGGAGAAAGCCACACATCGATTTCTTGCTGCATGACGCGGAGCAGTTCCTCCCCTGTGTGACTTCGATTGACGAGGCAAGCCAGGTGTAGAACTGCGTGACACCGCTGTGCCCTACACATGTGGTATGATGGAGCAGTACTTGTGGAGGCTGAGATGGTAGTGGTGGTGGGAGGAGGAGGAGGCGGACATTGGCGCAGGAGCCGCAGTTTGGCAACGTGGAGGAAAAAGCGGCATCTCCTGTCCAAGTTGTTGGTGTGCCTGAGCAGGAAGCACATTCACCCAATGGGCCGTAAAGGACATACAGTATACTGGCCCTGACCACAGTTACAGCTCCAGACGTCCGTGCTGCCGTGCACCTTGGAACCAACCGATAAGCTCAAGGACTGGCTCACCTTCTGTTCTACATATTTATGAAGTGCTGGTACTGCCTTTTTGGAAAAGAAATTACGGCTTGGAACTCTCCATCTCGGCTCGGCACAAGCCATTAGTTCTCAGAATGGTGCAGAGTCCACCATTTGGAAAGGGAGGAACTGCAGTACCAACAACTTGGACAGGAGCACGGTCAGCTGCTGCACCTTAGGATGGTTGGATGCATACTGTTGTCTCTTTGCAATCGCCTCGCTGAACGACTGCTGGCGCCATGAGTAGCGAGGAGCAGGAGCATCTGCACCGGGAGATGATGGCAAAGAGAAACAGCTCCCTTCTGCAGAGGTGGTGGAGCCTTGACTGGCTGCAATGGCATGCATGCCACTGGGCGCTGCTGCTGTTGCTGTTGCTGCAGCGGCAGGATGGACCACACATCTGAGCCACGTTTCTCCCAGGCCACCGGATGGTGACGCTGCATGTGTTGATGTAGGGCCGTGGTGCCAAAGTTAGCTCCCAGGCCACGCTTCACTTTCTGCCCACAGATTCTACATATACCCATATTCGGCTCCTCTGGTGTCTTAGCAAAGAACTGCCACACCGCGAGTTTCTGATTTTACCACCAACGCTAAGCACTGAGTGACTACTACTGCCGCTGCCTCGCTGAGCCCCTGTGCCGCTACTTTCTTGGACCTGCGAAGTGGGTTTTCTACCCCGTGGCCGCTTGGCTCCTAACCTCAAACTGCTGCTACCCTGCTGACTCACGACCACACAACCCACCTGCTGGCTGCGCCGCTGCCTGACGCGCAAGCTGATGCCCTCTTCTCCTGACGATGATGAAGCCCTTACTTCACCTGGCTCCCAAGTGCGGTCGGCTACATCATCATCTATTTGTGTTTCATCGTCACTGCTGTCCCCATCACCGGTCTTTTTATGCAGAGGCTGACCCCTCACAACATGACCTCCCATGCCACTCTCCAAATCTATACTTTGGAGATTGTTTATATTGTTGGTTAAGTTACATTGATGACGTGCTGTTTTTTTGGCACTGATATATGTCCCAACTAGAGGACTTCATGGGGAGTCTCATTAATAATGACATGAACATTAAACTTACCTACAGGGCTGATATAAAACAAATTGACTTCCTGGATATTTCTGTTTGCATTGATGAAGGGAATACGTTACAGACGGATGTCTATCATAAAAATACATCCGTCAATTCCCTTCTACATGCATCCTCATTCCATAACCCGGCCACTATAAAAGCTATCCCGACAGGGCAGTTTTTGCGTATGCGCCGTATTTGTTCACATAACCTTAATTTTGAGGCCCAAGCTGCAGACCTAAAAGAACGTTTTTCTGAAAGTGTTTATATTAAAAGATAAATGAAACAGGCGTATTTTAGGGCTAAAAAGACCCCAAGGAATCAACTTTTACAATCAAAACAATTGCATGACAAACAAAGGACCAACAATGGAGATATTCAAACCAGGTTCATTACTACCTATAACCAACAATGGGCGAATATCCGTAAAATTCTTGGTAGGCATTGGAACATACTCAAAACTGATCCCCTGCTTGCGAAAGAGAGCTCTGATTATCCCCTCATGACAGCTCGTAGGGCACCTAATTTAAGAGACAAATTAGTATCAAGCCACTATGTGGTTGAGAAACTTAATCCTTTCTCTACTAGGGGCCCTAAACGTGGATTTTTCCCATGTGGGAATTGTGTTGCGTGCTGTAACATGATCCGCACCAACACTTTTAGTACTTCTGACAAATCACGGGATTTTTCGATCCTGCACTACATTACGTGCAGCACGAAAAATGTTATTTATATGGCACAGTGCCCTTGTCAGAAAAACTACATTGGGATTACATCAAGAGAATTGAAAATACGCATTCGAGAGCATGTCCGTGACATTTCAGCAGCAAGCGAATGTGAGGATGTGTCGCAACTGAAAACCTTACCTAGACACTTTCTGAAACATCATGGGTGTAACCCGAATGGACTTAAAGCCTGCGGGATCGATATTGTACATCTCGGGATTAGAGGGGGTAATATTATGAAGGCACTACAACAACGGGAGACTAAATGGATTATCACTCTCAATACCTTGTCTCCCAGTGGCCTCAATGAGAAACTTGATTTTTCCCCATATTTGTAGCATCTTTGATGTAATATATTTATATATATTTCTTATCAAATTATGGATATTAGTCCCCTCCTTTTTCTGTCGTCTTGATTACCAATGTATTTCTCTTCAATACTTTTTTTTTTTTTCCCTTTGAATATAGAATATATATTGTTGTTTTTATACAGTTTTTATTTCTATCTGTAATTATTTTTCTTTATGCTTTTGTTTTAGTGTCTTAGTTGATCATCCTCTATCTATGCGAAAGAATATCTGGACCGTTGATCTCCAGTATTTATATTATTGATCATTGCTGTGGTTATTATTATACAATCTCTAGATGTTATGTGACAATGTGTTTATAATATTGTTATACTACTGTTTCCCATGTTACAACAATTGTCCCTAAGCATCATAGTGTCTAGACCTGGGCCAATAACTGGGAGACATCACCTTGTTGGTTAGATCTGAGTGCAGCAGATTACCTGTGTTTTCTCTAACTTTGCCGTCTGCTTGCGGGATTGTGCGCATGCGCGGTGCGGACGGTGCGGTGCCCGCTTGACTCCGGCGATTCTTATGTGTGGCGCGCATGTCCGGAAGTGTGGTACCCCGGGCATGCGCGTCATGACGGCTTCGCCGGAAGTGGGGCAGTGGCGCGGCCGTCTCCGAGCATTGCGCATGCGCCGCTTCATATCCCTCATTGGCGGCGCTTTTCACTTTAGACTATATAAACTGTTGGGAATCACTAGTCACTATCCCCCTGAGGAAGCGCCCCTTGACGCGAAAACGTACGTTGGGTGGGTTTTGGATCGGTTGAACTGCCGGTAAAAATATTGTTATTTTTGCTGTGCAATACTTTATGCTTCCCTTGGTTGTTTGGCATTAATGTTTAACTTTGCATTTACTTATGGGCCTTTCCACTATCCTTGGGAATGTTATTTATTGCCTATAACTAGACTCTTACTATGGCAACAAGCTGTACATCTTTCTTGCCTGTATGTTCACCCTATCCACCCATATCTTTCTTGGACTCTTATGGACACACACTGATTTACATGACTGTTTTTAATGTTTTGTAAACAATAAAAGTAAATTTTTATACACCCTGGACTCTCAGCTTTGCTTTGGTTTCATATGTTATATTGAGAGGGGTGCACTATGTGGTGGGTTCAGTATTCTTCTGAACTATCTATACCTCAAAGGTCTGGATTATCTTGGTGTAGATATATGATTATTTTCTGTGTTTTTTTCACAGTTTTCCAGTCCTTCACTACGATGGATTTTAGGTCCCGTGATACGTCATGGACCACTAAACTAAATGAAGTGTTAAGTGAGAATCCAAGCTTTGATGTTATTCAAAGGGAGGGAAATATAGAATTAAAAGAACTTAAAAATAAATGGAGAGAATTGCTTCACAAGAGGTTAAGGGTATGGTGGAACAAGGCGTTCCTTGATAAGTATCTATCGAAAGGGCTGATACCTAGAGGCCTACGTGTGAAAGTATTCCCCTCGTTTGGTATTGAGGATGAAACATTTAAAACCAAATGGGAAGAAGTAGCCAATAAATGTTCAGTCGGCTTTATGCAATTATTAGTCCAATCCAATACTTCAGCTCTTAATAATATTGAAATGGAATTGACGGAAGTACAGTCCCAAATTCGTATAATGATGTCAGATGAACAGGTTGACATTTTTAAAATTGAGCTAGAGAAAAATCTTGTGATATAGGAAAAAGAGATTTGTGAGACTAAAATTAAAAAGCTCCAAAGAGACATTAATGACTTCCACTCTGGGAATGTATATAGATGGAGAGGGCACCAAAGAGGCTCACGATCTCAATCCCGTTCTCGATCTCGCTCTGGATCTATGTCATCCAGTAGGTCACAGGACTTTCCCTCTAACTCGGGTTTCAATGACGATATTACACATAGATCTGGTGTAATACAACCCGTCAAAAGGGCTAAAAAGAACAAAGTCCCCCCTCCACCTCGTGAGACCAACACCTCCACCTGGAGTCGGATGAAGGTAATTAATTTGTCTTCATATGTGCTGACTCCGGCACAGGAGGAGGTGTTAAGTCTGGGGCTCTCCTTCTCGCCTACTAACCCGTTTCATTTTTTCACAGCCCTAAAAGATTTACATCTGTTTGCGCGGAAACTGATTTTTAAAAAATTACACGCAAGTAGGAGCTGTGACGGGTTAGCTACTGAGGAGGAGAGGAACGCCTGTCGTATTTTGGAAGAACTATCCAATGAAAAAAGTGAGTCAGACTTAGATGATTTTCCCTCACAATTTTGCTTAAGATCTACACGTTTTCCCCCACTATCTTTATGCCCTTCCGTTGAGATTTTCGTTAGACTTGTATCCTCGGAAATGCAATCCCTTTATAGGGGATTTAACGACGATAATCTCACTAGTCCACAAAGAGAGGCCTTAAAACAACTTCAGGCCCTGAAAGACGTTCTTATAAAACCAGCCGATAAGGGGGGTAACGTGGTAGTCTGGCCTACTAATAAATACGAAAAGGAGGCGTCCCGTCAATTACGTGATAAACTAACATATAAGAAGGTTGCGTATAATCCAACTAATGCCTTCCTGTCTGAATTGGAGGTCATTTTGGAGAGGGCTTACGAGGAGGGCACTATCTCAAAAAAAGTGTATGACTTCTTACTAGTGAAATTTCCTAAAACTCCAACATTTTACCTGTTACCTAAGATACACAAAGACCCCGTCAACCCGCCGGGACGCCCGATTGTGTCTGGTATTGACGGGCTGTGTGACCCAGCCTGTAAATTTATTGACCATTATCTTAAGCCCCTTGTGGAATTGCTCCCTTCATTTGTTAAAGACACAACGGATGTTCTAAGGCGGATTGATGGGATTTGTATCGATCCTGGAACATATCTGGTTACAGCTGACGTAGAGTCACTATATACCAACATCCGTCACGTTGACGGTCTGACAGCAGTCAATTTTTGTAGAAAAAGGAGCAATTTAGAATCAAAGCTATGTCAACTAATTTTGGATCTCTTGGAGTTTGTTTTGTCACATAATATCTTTGTATTCAGAGACAACTACTATGTGCAACAACGCGGAACCGCTATGGGGGGCAGCATGCGCCCCGGCGTATGCTAATTTGTTTTTAGGTTACTGGGAGCGTGGCATTTTCCAGGAAGATGCCATAGGATCCACAAATGGTGTATCTTGTTGGTTAAGGTACATTGATGACGTGCTGTTTTTATGGCACGGCTCTATGTCCCAACTTGAGGACTTCATGGGGAGTCTCAATAATAATGACATGAACATTAAACTTACCTACAGGGCTGATATAAAACAAATTGACTCCCTGGATATTTCTGTTTGCATTGATGAAGGGAATACGTTACAGACGGATGTCTATCATAAAAATACATCCGTCAATTCCCTTCTACATGCATCCTCATTCCATAACCCGGCCACTATAAAAGCTATCCCGACAGGGCAGTTTTTTGCGTATGCGTCGTATTTGTTCACATAACCTTAATTTTGAGGCCCAAGCTGCAGACCTAAAAGAACGGTTTTCTGAACGTGGTTATAGTAAAAGATCAATGAAACAGGTATTTTTAGGGCTAAAAAGACCCCAAGGAATAAACCTTACAATCAAAAAAAATTGGGTTTTAAAAACCCCAAAGGGACCAAAAATTTGGGATATTAAAACCAGGTTCTTTTCTCCCTTTAAAACCCCAACCAAGGGGCAAAAAAAAAAAAACCCCGAAATTTTTCCCTTGGGTAGGCTTTGGGAACATACTCAAAACAAATTTCCCCCGCTTCGAAAAAAGATCTCTGTTTTAATCCCCTCTTTACAGCCCCGTAAGGCACCAAATTTTTTAAAGAGACAAATTTTTTAAAAGCCACTATTTTTGGTTGAGAAAACTTAATCCTTTCTCTACTAGGGACCCTTTAAAAGGGGGTTTTTTCCCATGGGGAATTGTGTTCCCGTCCCTGTAACTTTGGATCCGCCCCAACACTTTTAGTTTTGAAAAAACACGGGTTTTTTTGGGATCCTGCACTACATTACGTGCAGCACGAAAAAGGGTTATTTATATGGCACGTCCCCTTGTCAAAAAAAAATACTTTGGGGTTTTAATAAAGAAAATTAAAAATACGCTTTCGAGAGAAAGGCCGTAAACATTTCACAGCAAGCAAATTTGTGAGGATGTGCGCAACTAAAAACCCTTTACCTAGACACTTTCTGAAAAAAACAGGGGGTGAAACCCCGAAGGGATTTTAAACCCTGGGGGATCAAAATTTTTTCTTTCCGGGGGTTTTAGGGGGGGAAAATATTATGAAGGCATTTTACAACAACGGGAGACAAAAGGGATTATCACTCTTTTTTCCCTTTGGCCCCCAAATTGGCCTCAATGAGAAACTTGATTTTTTCCCCAATTTTTTGGGGCTTTTTGATTTAATTTATTAATATATTTTTCCCTTATCAAATTATGGATAAAAGTCCCCCCCTTTTTTTCGGGGCCCCCTTGGGTTTACCAATGTATTTCTCTTAAATACTTTTTTTTTTTTTTCCCTTTTTAAAAATAAATTTATTGTTGTTTTTATACTTTTTTTATTTCATCTGTAATTATTTTTCTTTTTTCTTTTGCTTTTTTGGCTTAGTTATCACCCCTTCTATCTCTGCGAAAAAATTATCGGGGCCCTTTGACTCCATTATTTATATTTTTTATCATTGCTGGGTTTTTATTAAAACAATCTCTAAAATTTTTATGTGACAAGGGTTTTTTATAATATTGTTATACTACTTTTTCCCTGTTACAAAAATTGGGCCCCTAAGCATATAGTTTCTAGACCGGGCCAATAAGGGGAGACATCACCTTTTGGTTAGACTGAGTGCGCAAATTACCGTGTTTTCTCTAACTTTGCCGTTGCTTGGGGTTTTTTGTGCGCCGGCGGGGGTTGCGGAGGGTTCGGGCCCCCCTTAAACTCTGGCATTTTTACGGGGGGCGCGCATGTGGGGAAAAGCGGGTCCCCCCGGGCTTGCGCGTCAGGGACGATTTCCGCCGGAAGTGGGGCAGGGGCCGCGGCCGTCTCCGAGCTTTGGGCCCCCTGCGCCGCTTATACCCCTCTTTGGGGGGGGCCCTTTTTCACTTTAGACAAAAAACTGTTGGGAATCATAGTCACTACCCCCCTGAGGAACGTCCCTTGACGCGAAACGAGGGTTGGGGGTGGGTTTTTGGATGGGGGGTGAATCCGGAAAAAGAAATTTTTGGGTTTACTTTGTGTGAAATTTATTTTATGTTTCCCCTTTGGGTTTTGTTTGGCATTAAGGGTTTAACTTTGCATTTATTTTAGGGGCCCTTTCCCTACCCTTTGGGAATGTTATTTTTTGGGCCTATAACTGGGACTCCTTTACTATGGCAACAACCGGGACATCTTTTTTTGCCTGAAATGTTCCCCCATCCACCCAAAATCTTTTTTTTTGGAAACCCCTTATGGCACCCCCACTATTTACATGACTGTTTTTTTGTTTTTTTAAACAATAAAAGAAAATTTTTTTTATACCCCCGGACTCTCATTTTTGTTTTGGTTTTCAAAAGTTATTTTTAAAGGGGGGGGGCACATGGGGGGGTTCAGTATTTTTTCTGAACCCTATCCCTAAAAAGGTTTGGGAAATTATTTTGGGTTTTAAAAGATCTAAACTTTTCCGCCTCCCTGCAAGAAGCAGGGATATTGGCCCCATTTCTTCGCTCCCAAATTAAAGCTGTAAACTCCCCCTCCTCAAATTGTTCACCCTTTCCTATAAGGGGCGCTGACCCCAGACCACATGTAGATCTCTGGTTGGGGGAAAACCGGAGGGGACAGAGGCGGGTTGGGGACGGTGGGGCCCCCGCTGACCCGCCCCCGGGGGCCATGCCAACAAAGGGTTGTGTCTGACGTTCCCACGACTCTTGGTGGGGTTGTCAGATGTCATCTGGGAGGAAGTGGTGACTAGTCAACAATAAAAACCTTGGGTTGCTGAAAAAACACACGGCCGCTAGATGACACAGCCCGTTCTGGCCTCTCCGTCTGACCCCTGCTGCGACGTCGCCTTACGGTGCTGCGACCGGGGCCTGGAATGTTTTTTGCCACTGCCACCCCGCATGTGAAGGAGCCTGCCACCTCTCTGTCTGAAAATACGTTTGTTCTAAAATGTACAGACACTGTTTGATGAAGATATCTGTATATGATAAATAACACACCCTGTATTTGACTCCAAATGAACCCAGTAACAAGCTTGGGTAACCTTGGATAAAATTCGCGCCCAAATGGCAGGAAAAATTTACTTGTATGTGTCGTTTAAAAACTCTGTGTATTTTACTGAATATAAAAGCACAAACAGGCTTAATTAACCTTCGGATATGAATTATGCCACAGCAAAATTGCTTCTTTGTAGTTGAAAAAGAAGGTTTCTTTTAGTGACCACAACAGCAGAACAACGCTTAATTAACCCCTGGATGTAAATTGCACAAAAGAATTGAGCAGCCAAAAATGAAGTGGTATTTGTATTGTAAAAACGCTGTTTTCTTAAATGAATACATCAGGAACAGGCTTAGATCCCACTTGGATATTTAATGTATATGCAGCTGCACTGGACGCACACTGGACTTCAGATCCAATACCCCAAAAAATCAGAAATAGAACGTTAAGAGAAGCAGTCTCTGAGACAAGCTGAGACACCCCACAAAAATCGCTGTATAAAAATGAGTTCTTTAGTAAGCGATATCATAAGCAGCCGCGGCAGCACCTTTCCTACTCAGCACAGTGAGAGCGGTATGAGCTCCCAGCGTCCGGACTTATATAGTGCGGTGACGTCACAGAATCCCGCCGGTCTTGATTGGCTTCATCTCTGCCATGTCATGCAGGCTATTTCCCTTCTCCCCCAGAGTTCTTTGCCCCATGTAGCGCCATGTGCTCGCAGCCATTTTATCAATCAAAAACACACTTCGTTCACCCGAAGTACCCCAAAGTTCGACTTCGTTCCGAAGCGAAGATTTCCTGAAATTCTAAATGAATTCCACTTCGTTAGAATCGATTCGCCCATCTCTAACCTCAAGTCTCAGAGACCTGTCATGTGCCGGCTATTGCCGCATGTAGAATAAAGGCTGACCCACTGACCTACATTTTGATATATTAAACACTAAAGGATTTCCAGTGCACAAAACAAAAAAAGAAAAAAATGTACATGTCCAGATTAACACTTTTATGCAATGGTTTGCACTTGGCTTCGAATTCTCCACAACAGAAATTAAAAATGAAACAAAAAAATCAACTTCTATCTCAGTTGGGGAAAACCCTAAAAGAGAAAAGATGATGAGAGCAGAAGCCCGGCTCGCAAAATGGTATAAAGAAATCAGAAATAAAAAAAACATAGTTTTTTACTTATAACATTGAAATGTGTCAAAAAAAACCCTCAGCACTATATGAGAAGAAATAAACTGTACAGTTCAAAAGCACCATACGCATTTCAGACATAGTCCTTACTCATCATTGCCACATATACATTTAATACACATCAAACACAGGTATATATGAAGAAAAGGATGGAGGGGAAAGAACACGCCCCATGGGAGGGGAACAAACATTGTTAAAACTGGCAAACAATGTTAAAAATTATAATTTAAAGGGGTTTTGCCAGGATGTAATGTTGACATGGGATCCTCCAAAATGGGTATTTAATCACTTTTCTAAATATATGTGATTACAATAAGTGAAGCCTGTGTGAACTACAGCATTTCTCAGTCCCCCTTAGTTACCTTAAAGCTTGCATTAGACACGACCAGAGGAGCTGACAGGCCGCACTTGTCTGAAACACTTCTTATCTGATGACAGGGAAAATGAATGAGCTTTAATGGGCTGGGGAGAAAGTGCAGTGTATGAGCCTGTGTCTTGCTGTATAGAGAATCAACTGTTGTAAAGTTATTACTTGAGTTAAGTTTTGAGACTCTCCCTTATTCCTCACTCTCTGGTCTCCCCCTCTCTCTCTCCCCTGCAGCCTTCATGACTCAGCGTGTTTTTTTTTATATTCAACTCCCTTGCTGATAAGGAGGTAAGGAACTCAGTCCTGGCAAAACCACTTTAACATTGTTTGCTTCATATGAGAAGTCTTCCTATTTTTTGTTTGCTAGATAACCCCTTTTAATATCCTTCAGTTTATAAAACCTATATAACAAGGGCATCTTTGCCACTTCTATTCACTGTTATCAGGATCCACCTACACAGCTGTATCATGAATGCATAATAGGGCACCCATAGACTGCAATGGTATCATATTGTACTGTCTTGGTGCCTATGATGCTGTGTTTCATGGCTTTCCCTATTTGGCAGGTATTCACCCTTAGAAGGCAATATAAATAAATAGTATTGATCTTCCAGCACTCCAAATTGTGAAATAAGATGCACAAATTTATTAGAAACATGTTAAAACATGTTTAAAAACCACGAAAAATAGGGAGGGTCCATGACCCTGGTTTACGCATTTCGAGCTGACACTGAGCTCTTAATTGTTATGATTGTTATTGTTAGCGCGAAACACTTATTTTTCCTTATTTCACAATTTGGAGTGCTGGAAGATCAATACTATTTGCTTCTATTGCCTGCTAAGGATTTTTCTACTGCATCGTGGACCAGTTGCCTCTTCTTTGCACCGTGGTGGATTCTGAGTATGCATGATCCGGCATACTGGTGAGCGGAAAGCATTTTTTCTTTTTTTTGGAACATACACCCTAATAAGCATTGCGTCTGGAGGAGTGTATGATACCTCATTGAGGCTCCACATGGTGGCACAAAGATTAACATGGAAGTACAGGAATTCTGTGCATGGACTGATAGCATCACCATCGGGTGATAAGATTTTGACAGTTCATTAAGTGTAATCCCCTTTAAGTGAAGGACAAGATAATAAAGACAAATCCTATTTGTCACCACAGGTATCATTTCATTTGATTTCATGGTATGATGTGTTGATCAGGCAGCCGTCACATTATGTGCCGTGGTCTTCAGTTCTCTTAGCCAATCAAAATCTCTGATAATGCTCACGTGTTAAAGCCCTTAGGCACATTTAAAAAGTTCTTGTCTGATGGCTGATAAAGTACAATGTGAGCTTTAAGTGGCTAATAGCTCTATTATATATCATTTATGTTTTCTCCAATTGAATAATTGAGCAGAGCTGGATTCTTTATATTCTATCTATAGCTTTAGATTATGAAGGTTCATTTTCTTATCCTAAAGTTATCAGGAATATCAAACTTGGGTTTTCTGATTCAGAACTCCTTGTGGCCTGTCATGATAGCCTGGATCATATCTATTTCTGATGCTCCAGTGGGTCCATTAAATGACGGAAACCAACACCGCCCAATGGATGTGTTTCCATCCTCGTGGAAATCATCCTTAGACCAATTTTCCCATCAGGCTGTGTCACAGAGCTCTTGTGAGTGAAGCTAAACCCCTAGACTAAAAGTTAAAGAATTAAAGGGTTGAATGATTTGATTAGCTTCTTTGGTCTAAAAAGAAAGTGTTTGTAATTTCCAAACAGACGTCAGAGACCAGACTGGAGAACATCCCATTCTATCCATCTATTGCGAAAGTGGTACATTGTGTTGGCAGTAGTGTGGCTGAGACAAATAGTTTTAACATTTTATTACTTAATTTCTAGCGCACCTAAGACTATAAAATCCCCCTAGATTGATAAGACGCCCACTCATGATATTTAATAACCAAAACAATTGTTAGATGACCATAAAAAGGTCCCTGGCCGCCCACTCAGGAAACAGCCTGTTTACTTAGTGTTTAAAAGAACAGAAAACAATTAAGATAAGGTTTTCTCATATCTTATTAAATACCTTAATAATGACTAATTTGAACACCAGGGGCGACTTATTAGAAAAGAGGCGCCGCCACTTAATGACCGCCCACTGACTTTTGATGTTGGGAAGTGCAGGGTATTCGTCTGCAGCAAAATCATTTGGCGTTGGGGGTTTGTGGCCCTTGGCATCACAGCAACGCCGAGCACAGGGAGTGGGAGAAACCTTAACATCCTGGGGGGCTTAACCCTGCTCTGGCAAGTGATCGGGACTCCATAGCCCAGGGAACGTCTCCACAGTCAGCCCTGGAGACCTAGAGTGGCCCTAGGGCTTTCTGTGTAAGAAGCTAGCAATCAGGGCAGACTGTGTGCCGCCCCGACTGCTGCCTGTGTCAAAAAAACACAGATTATCATGTATGAGCATATGTGAATATGCTAATACACTACTAAGTGTAAAAAAAAATGTAAAACAGTTATCCCTTCATGTGATATAAAAAAAAGTAAGAAAACAAAGTATAGAAAAAAATAAATAATAAAATAAAAATGAATATTTAATAAAAAATAATTGTGCATACATTACACACACAAAAAAACTTACACATATTATGTATCCACACAACTGTAATAACCTGTAGAATTAATCTAACAATTAAGTGCGAAATGTGAACGGTGTGAAAAAAAAAATAAAAAAATAAAAATATGGAAAAAAAATGTAAAAAAATTCTGCAATAATAAGTGAACTTAAACAATTCCTCCAAAACGTACAACTTGTTCCGAATAAAACGAGGCCTTATCCAACTGCGTCATTGAAAAAATAAAAAAGTTACGACTGTTGAAATGCAAGAAAGCAAAAACGAAAAAAATGTTCTGTTCATTAACTACTTTTCAGGTGTTCAGATTAAGGGGTTAAGGTGCATTAAATAAGTGTGTATTGCACCTGAACAAATGAACCTGTCTAAAATCAAGCTTTTGTTTTACCTTGTATAGTATAAGTGATGCGCCTAATCTGGCGCATAGCATATCATTGCTAGCATATTTGATACGCCTACTTTAGGTGCATTCAAATGTATTGTGCCTGGTGTATAATGAGCCTAGGTGTACGACATTTCATTTATATAGAGAATAGGGCAGTAATAGCTTTATGGCGTAAAATGCACCAAAAAAAGGCGCAGCCCTAATGGGACATGTCACCCTAGGTGATATACGGCAATTTAATTATGAAAGAATGCAAAACAAAGATAATGTAAAGGTATAATAGCAAAAAGGTAGATCCAGCTCATCCACTCATCATCATATGGAAGCACCGGACCAGTGGTGAACCAACCACATAGAAATGCGAAAAAATGAGTAAAGGAGGTTCAGCTTCCAAAAACATGCAAAATGTATTAGAAAAATTAAAAGCCAAACATGAAGCAAAAATAGGGCAAGAACAGGAAAAAATGCATTACGCGTTTCAGGCTGTGCAACAGCCTTTAGTCATAGGCCTATTAGATCGTAACAACACACAGGTATTTATAATGAGCATCACAGTTGGGCAATTAATGACGACTAGCAGAGGAAGTATGTAATTACAACAAAGGAACAAATTAAAATATAAACAATATCAAAAACATAATTAAAAGGAATCTGTCGCCAATTTTTATTTTTTTTTTACTTATTAAATGAAGCCTCTGATCCATATTCTTTTCCTCTGTCGTTTTTATTTCCTGATTGTAGATTTCTCAATTCAGCCGTCTATATGTGATTGTGGGGAAGACATTCTTGCTTGCACTGCTTTAGCAGCAGTCAGAGAGATACTTTACAGCAGCTTCATGCACATATGATTCTTAAGACAGATTCTGTCCTATAGACATCTATAGGATAGTTTTCACTGTGAAGGGAGGGGAGAGGGGGAGCTGTGACATCTCCTTTTGTGACTGGTGGATTCTATGTTATCTGTACACATTGGTGTCTCCTTTCAGTTTGACCCTCTTTGTGCTGATAATGAGCAGACTACTGAGAATTCCTCTACAGAACAGGAAGTGTCAGACGATTATTAGGCCTAGTGGCCAAAGTGAAAACTGCAGGACTTAAGAATTATTAAAAAAATATTGAAAGTGATCTGGAAAATTAAAAATAAACATAAACAAAAATTCCTACAAAATGTGAGTTAAACAATAAGTCATTTTTTGATGACACATTCCCTTTAATTAATAATGATAAATCCGATTCGAGCGTTTGTGTAGACCCTCTGGAAATCGAGAAGAAAAAACAAAAATCCAAAAAGCCTCTCTATTCAGAAGCTTCCTTCTCATGCCGCCACCGCGGGGTGGAAGATACACCCTTTCCACTCCTTGCACTCTGAAAGTGGAAGTGTCACCCGTGTGAACTACGGCGAAATGAGAGGGAGCTGCCGATACATTCCTTGAGGCAGCAGGCGGAATGTCAGATAGAGGCGTGCCAATGCGTTTTTAAGAGACTGTGACGTACACCCGATATACTGCAAAGAACAAACAGCATGTTATAGCATAAATAAGGTTAGTAGTGTTACAATGAATGTACTGTTTGTTATTATGTACAGAATGATTAGCACAAGAAGTAATTTGGTTAGAAACCAATATTTTAGAGCAACACTGACACCTTTTATGGCCACATTGAAAAGTGTCTTTATGTCTCAACCAGCAGTGTTGCGTCGTCATTATTTGCCCACCTGTGATACTCATTAGAAATACCTGTGTGTTGTTACGATCAAATATGCCTATGACTAAGGGTGCTTTCACACGGTGCGTTTTTGATGCGTTTTCTTGGATGCGTTTTTTGTGCAACAATATATAGCATTAATTGTTGTGCCTTCTTGCACAAAAAACGCACCAAAAACCGCACTGTGTGAAAGCACCCTAAGGGCTGTTGCACAGCCTGAAACCTCCCCTTTCTCATGAGGTTTCCCTGAAACGTTGCGCGCTGGGGAGCAGCTCCTCACCTGTCTGTTGCTTCCTCCACCATTGCGGCCCAGAAGCTAGGATGCCACTGGGGAACTTCTTATGAACTTTTGAATTGTCAAGTCACCAAGGACTGTACTTTTGGACACGCAAGCAGCATAGGTTTATGCACATGGAATACCATATGGAATAAATAAGTTATGCTGCAGTGATTTGTTGGACCTGCTAAAGCCTTCTTGAATGAATGAATGAATGAATGAATGAATGAATAAATAACTTTTACAGCCGTGGTGAGGCCATTTATGTTTATTATTTTCATGTTTTTTTTCTGGTAAGGCCTCGTTCACACGGCTTATTTCGCCGCGTATTTGCCGTCGGCAAATCCGTCCGAAATAAGTCACAGCCTATTTTCTATTGATTTTAATAGAAAATACGGTCGTCGTTCCCAAACGCGCGTATTCCTTCCGGATTGCCGCCGCGGATTGACGGCGGAAACCCGACGGAAAAACAATTCACATGCAATATTTTACGGAATTCACCCCCTTTTAAAAAATGATTGTAGAGGGGTGAATCCGGGGGGAAATCATTTAAAAAATACTTCCCACACTTGTGGCACTTATTTGCAAGATTTTCAATTTTTTCGAACGTATTTACGAGGGCCCAACCCCTTGAAAAATACTTCTGAAATAACCTGTGAACGAGGCCTAAAAGGGAAAATTTTTTTTTTTCTCTCTTTTTGAAGATCTAGCAATTTTTTTTTTTACATTTTTTTTTTTTCACACTAACTTTGAATCCCTCTAGTGGACTTGATCACTTGTATTGTATATGGCGTTTCATTAGTATTGCTGTATGTAGACATTCCATTCATCTCCTACTACACCCCGCCATGGCATCTGAACGCGGTTGGCTCCACCGTAGCATCTATTTAAGTGCCAGGAGCTGAGCGGTTTCTAAACCGAACAGTGATAAATGCCAGCTCCATACCCCCTTAGAGGGGTTGTCTCACTACAAGGATTGATTTTTATGTTAAAAGATCTTGCAAAAACAAGTCACTTTGCAATATGTGTCCATTAACAGTGTCCTACCTATTCCTAGATATCCCATCTTGTATGGGCTGCATCAGCTCTACAGGTCACTATAGCTGATATACCTGATAGGCTGCCAGCACTGGTTGCTATAGCTACAGACCTGGCTTCTACTGCAGCCTAGTGGAAGCCAATAAACACACCCCTGAATTCAATGTAAAACCAAGAAAACAGGACTGAGGTAAGAGGAATCAATGTAGTGAGACAACCCCTTTAACCTCTCCATGATGAGTACAGTACAGTAATACCTTCGTATAAGTCCGACTTGGTTTAAAGGGGTTTTGCCACGATGTAATGTTGACGTGGGATCCTTCAAAATGGGTATTTAATCACTTTTCTAAATATATGTGATTACAAAAATTTCAGTCTGAGAGAGCTACAGGCTGCCTTACCTGCCCTTAGTTACTTAAAAGCTTCTATTAGATATGACCTGACAAGAGCTGCTGGCTGGGCTTGCGCAGATCAAACTTCTTATCTGACGAAAGGGAGCTGAATAAGCTTTCAAGGCACCGGGTAGAAATATATTATCTTTTGTATACAGAATCCACTAGTTGTAGTGTGAATATCTGAGTAGATTCCTGCTTTATCTGATGACAGAGAACATGAAGAAGCTTTCAAGGTGTTGTCTTTTGTTTACAGAATCCACTAGTTGTAGTTTGCTTATTTGAGTGAACATTTCACACGATCCCTTATGCAAGGCTCTGTGCTCTGGCTGTGTCTCTCACTCTCTCAGCTCAGCGTGGCTTTGTTTACATTTGCTACTTAGCAGATAAGGCACGTCCTGGCAAATCCCCTTTAAGTCCTGTTTGGGCTTGAAAAATTGAGTTTGGTAGACAATATTTGTTTGGAATAAGACTCAAGGTGGACTCTTGGACCTGCATGGACGCGTAACAGAGGAGCTCAGCACAACTTTCAGCCGGTCATCTCAAGCAAGGATGAAGGCTTTAGCAACCTGTTTCCTCCAGAGGTGAGCGCTGCTTTGGCCGCACACACACTTCACGCAGCTTCTATAAGCGCCATATCTCTATAGCCGCTGTCTCACCCACATCATTACACCCGACCCTCACGTCTCCTGCTTACTTGGGGAATAGACTGCACGGAAGCCTGCTCATTCCACGTATGTGACACAGTGGATGAGGTGGTTTGGGACTCTGGCATAGCTCTCTCACTTATGCTCCAGCCGACCCACCATCTCCAACACTCTGCAGAGTTATGTTAATCCAGCCCAAGTCACCTTGTGGCCGGCTACAGCTCAGACTCCCCACTATTACAGCGTACAGACCCATCTACAGTCTACTGGTATTTATGCACTTGGAACAGAACTAGAAATGTTATGGATGACAGAATGAACACTTGCATCCACAACATGGTCCAGGAATTGCTCCACTGTACAAATAGAGCAGGAATTCCCCATTTTAATGAGTTCAAGAAATAGGGTGATGCTGCAGCTCTGCTGTTTCCTGTGTCTGTGGATGACCTTTATGAAATCATCAGAGTCTGGAACAAGAAATCAAGTAGCAGAATGGAGAGAAGGAAATAGACTTGTGGAAGAATCTTTATAAACATTGACATGATGGGAAACCATTGTATCAGCTCAGCACTGGAAAGGTCAAAAGAAATGAACTGGAACAAATGGAAGCCAATTAGTGCTTCCCCTCATCCAGGACAGAACAGCGGAGCAGAACTTTCTGGACTAATTCACTCCTAATTACAGTAAAGTATTTGTATCTCTTCTGTGTCTCCCTTTCACATCTAAATATCACAAGTTTTGCTGTCAGTCTGCTGGATCCTATTTATCTGTCTATCTATCTATCTATCTATCTATCTATCTATCTATCTATCTCATATCTATCTATCTCATATCTATCTATCTATCTATCTATCTCATATCTATCTATCTATCTATCTATCTATCTATCTATCTATCTATCTATCTATCTCATATCTATCTATCTCATATCTATCTATCTATCTATCTATCTATCTATCTATCTATCTATCTATTTATCTCTATATCTATCTATCTATCTATCTATCTATCTATCTATCTATCTATCTATCTATCTATCTATCTCATATATATCTCATATCTATCTATCTATCTATCTATCTATCTCATATCCATCTCATTATCTATCTGATATCTATCACTCTATCCATATGTATCTATCATTTCATTACCTGCAATATTGCTCAGGTGCTCGGTTATGGGGTTAGATTACCCCACAATAGTTTATTTAAAAACAATATAAGGATTAAGCCGACACTTTTCATATTAGGACCAGCACTTCTTCAGGTCAGAAAAACCGGGAGGTGCAGTTACAGATTAATAAACCCTTGATGCGTGGTTAGTGGTTGCTGGTAATCTCGCTATACACCGGCACTACAACGTAATAAACGAGATGCAAAGTAACAAACAAAATACAACAACTTGATGCTATAAACTTGCAACTGTACACAAAAAGAATAAATAAATAAAAAGTCAGCATATTAGCTCAACCGATTTATTCCAAACTAAGGGTTTAACGCACTTCAATTTATAGATCCAATATACTTTGTGGCTTTGGGGAATTTGGACTCTATTTAATTTTCCTGCAGAAACTATTTGTTGTTGTTTATCTGGATGTAATTTGAATGTATTCCCCTGAGGAGTCTTTCCATGTGGAACATGTACGCGCGGTCCTGCAGATTTTTTAGGGAAAATCACATGTATGCGAAGCTGGGAAAATGTCTTTTTGGGGTCCTAAAGTTACACTTCCTTGATTATATTCTCACACCACTTGCCTTCAATATGGATCCAGTCAAGGTTTGGGCTATTTTGGATTAGGCACAGCTGAATTACCTGAAAGTTCTGCAGAGATTTTGGGGGTTTGCCAATTATGACAGAAAGTTTATCCATAACTTTTCATCTATAGCCAAAGCTTTGAAAGATCTTACAAAAAAGGAGGTGAATCTTCTGGATTGGAAACCTGAAGCTTTCCATTGTTTTCAAGCCTTGAAGAGGTGCTTTACTGAGACCCCTGCTCTGGTACAACTCAATCTCTCATACCCCTTTATTTTTGAAGTTTATGCTTCTGAGGTAGGAGTGGGGACAGTTCTGTAGCAAGGGCCCCCCCTCTAAGAATAACCTTCACCCCTGTGCCTTGTTCTCATGTAAATTCTCCCCCACTAAGAGAAATGTTGACATTGAGAATTGGGAACTTCTTGCCTTCAAGTGGGCATTTGAGGTATGGTGTCATTTTTTTGAGGGAGCGAGACATAAAATTGCTGTACTCACTGACCATAAGTACCTGACTTATCTCGAATTTGCTAGGAGACTCAATCCCAGGCAGGTCAGGTGGGCCCTGTTTTTGCCAGATTTGACTTTATTGTTACTAACAGACCCGGCTCTAAGAACATTAAAGCTGATGCTTTGTCCTGAAGCTTCTTTACCACCCAGTCTTCCGAATTACCCTCTGGACCCATTCTAGCTAAAGGGGTTGTAGTGTCAGCAGTGTCTCCAGACCTGGCCAACGATATAAGACAATTTCAGGATTTAGCTCCTCCGATTATTCCCAATGGGTAGTTATTCGTAGCATCACAGTTCTTATTTTGGATGTGCAGTGAGTTGCACAATTCTGTTTTGTGGTCATCCGGGGACTGCAGAAATGAAAAGACTTGTTGCTGGCTTGTACTGGTGGCCGTCCATGCTCCGTGATATTATCGCCTATGCTTCCTCCTGTGAGACTTAGGCTCAGGTATAGGTCCTTTGGGTCCACCCTATGGGGGAACTTCGTCCTTTACCCATTCTCCAAAGGCCATGGTCGCATTTGTTCATGGACTTTATTACTGATTTACCCCTCTCTGAGTTAAAGACAATCATATTTGTAATCATCAATCGTTTCATTAAGATGTGCCATTTTGTTCCACAGTCTCCGCTTCCTAGCTCTAAAATTTTGTCACAACTCCTTATTGACCATGCAGTTCACCTTTACAGGGTTCCTGAGAACATTGTTTCAGACTATGAGAACAATTTGTACCTAAATTCTGGAAGGCCTATGTACTAAACTCAGAATCCAGTTGTCCTTTCCCTCAGCATTCCATCATGAGTCTAATGGTCAGATAGAGTGTAACGAACCAAGGTAGTGGATCCACTGGGCCACCGCAATCGGTGGTACGGGCCACGCCCGGGAGCGGAGTCTAAGTGGGTCCCGGTTTTCCCCAGAACCCGCCGCAATGCGGGACGGACTTGCTGTGGCGGGATTCCACCAGGTCGCTACCCCTGATGTGACTTGCTTGCGGTGGTAGCCGAGGTGCAGTGTAGAGCAGAATCGACAGGCAAACTCGTAGTTGGCGACGGGCCAGAAAGTCAGGGCAGGCAGCGAAGGATCGTGGTCGGAGAACGTAAGCCGGAGGGACTGGTACACAGGAATGGTAACCAGAACACAGAAAGGGCTTCCTTGCATAGGGTAAGGGCACTATGTATTCGGCGAGGCAGTTCCAGGGGTGGAACCCTTGTATAGGGTCAGCGGCCGGTAAAACCAATCACTGGCGCGCTGTCCCTTTAAATCTGACAGAGCCAGCGCACGCGCGCCCTAAGGAGCGGGGCTGCGCGCACTGGCCGACAGTCAGATGTGGGGAGGCGGGAACGACGTGCGGTGAGTGACTGCGCCCTAGGGAGCGAGTTCGCCCGCGGCCCAACCTACGAACCGCGGCGCCGCTTGCCTCGGGCGACAGAAGGGGCGCAGAGACATGAGTGTGCCCGCACCAAGCGGTGCGGGCGCTACTCGTGACACAGAGCGCTTTAATCAGACTCTGGAGCACTACCTAAGGTGCTATTGTGCAGATAACCAAACTGACAGGATAATTTACCTTTCTCTGGAAGAGTTTGCCATCAATAACCTTCATCATGCCTCCATTAATACTTTGCCGTTTTTCTGCAATTATGGCTTCCATCTACACTTTGGTTCTCTCTCTTCGTCTGCCTCCGATAACCCCGAGGTAGAGATCAGAGAGTCTCGGCCCACGTTCAATCTAACCTGAGGAGATCCCAGTTCATATATAAAAAGAATGCTGATAAAAGACGCCCTGCCTGACCTGGTTTTTTGGTGAGGGATAAAGTTTGGCTCACTACCAAGAATATGAAATTAAAGGTTCCCTGTTGTAAAATTGGCTCCCAAATTTATTGGTCCTTACTCAATATTACAGGTTATTAATCCAGTCACTTTTCACCTACCGCTGACTCTCGGATCCATAATGTGTCCCACAAGTCTCTGCTCAAGAAATACATACCTCCGATCAGTCCTTGAAAATAATCTCTGGCTCCAGTCCAGGTGGAGGGGGAGCTGGAATTTGAAGTAGGGTGAATTGTAGATTACTGGAGAATCAGAAACGCTCTTCAATACCTGGTACATTGGAGAGGATAAGGACTAGAAAACATGGACACCTGCCTTCTAGGTCCATGCTGATCGCTTGGTGACGATCAGCATAGACCTCTGAAACTGGTCCTAGACTTAAGGGTCTAGTCACACCTTGTAAAAGGGGGGAGAGGGAATACTGTTAGAACTGTGCTTCTGCCCCTGTCTGTTGCAACCTCAGCCAGGTTGTCTGTATGGTGTTTAATGGGTTAAGCACCTGGACCAACCTCCTGCTGGGACAGGATTTAAACCTCTTCTTTACTGCTGGTCTCTGATACATGCTGTCAAGACACACTGTTACCTGCTGAGGGACTCTCTTTGAGGTAATTACACAAAAATGTGCTCTGCAGACCGGACAGGATGGTACAAGGCTGCTCCCAGGTCAGTAACTCATCCTGCTTATAAAACTCAGCAGGGAATACGGTCACTAGCACAGCCACTGCTAGAGAACCGATAGATGGTAACAGGGGAAACCTTCTGTGGACAAGCTAGAGGTAAGAACTGCTCTACCTTTAAAATTAAACAAAATCAAAACAGCATTATATTTGGAAATGGTCTTTATTTACCTTTTAGCCAGTGATTTTCTAGCTAATAGAGGGCTTAACCAAAATTTAAAAAACATCCCCTACTGCCTGGGATTGTTCTAAAACAAAAAACAGCCCGTCACTGAAGCCATCACTGCCCCAGTGCTGCTGCTATGCCAGTCCCTACAAGTCCCCCACGTATGCCGCCATGTTCCTTATTCATGTGACACAGCAGCCAATCAAGGTCACAGTGGTCCCATGTTGAACAGGCAGGGAAGACCACTGAGTCCATTGATTTGCTGCAGGATCATGTGAACAATGCATGTGATGATTTTAGTGGGAGATCAGGAAGGAACACCATGGCAGGGGCAGTGCTGGGGTGCCAGTGATCTCCAAAATTGGATAGAAACTAAAGTCACAACAGTTTTGGCACAAAATTGCTTAAAAAAAGTAGTTGTCAAGCCCCTTTTTGCTGTTTCCCAATAAAAATATCATCCCCTTTGTATAAGTTCACCTCTTCAACCCCATCTACTATAATACCACTTTTATGGGAGATAATATTGATGTAAAGGGGTGTAAGCACTCTCATATTTCAAGAGAGTTCTCCAATTTGGACAACCACTACTTGTTAGAAAGTCCTTTAACAACAAGTTGTCCAGAGAGTGTCTGCCCACTGGGAACTCTGGTACTAAGCTATAATTTGTGGGGAACTTTGCCAATAAGAGTACAGTTTATCTGCAGCACCACCACAGGAGAAATCGGGTACTACACAGTGCCCATTCAAATTCATGAGCTCTCTGTGGAATGCTGGACAGGACAGGTCCTCCAATGTTAGAGACGCTCTTTAAAATCTTTCCTCATTCTGACCCTAGAAAAAAAAACTCTGCTCTATAAACTATATAATTATATACATTGTATCATAGGGTGAATGAAAATGAGTTTTCTAAAGCAGAGAACCTTTTGAAGCCAAACTTGGACTCAATGTGGGACCTATATTCGTTGTATTAGTTTTATTGGGTGCTATCCCCACCAGATATCAAGCACAGTGCAAACCCAATGGAGAAATCATTATACTCTTGAGCTTCTTTCACAGCATTGATAGGACTTGCATTTAGTTCCACCTCACGAGCCTCAACAGTTTTACTGCCGCAATGGAAATATTCATTAACGGTGAAGTCAGACACAGGTAAATGAACAAGTAGTTTGGTCCTATTTGCATCTTATGTCCCCTGGTGTCAGCTGTACATTAAGGATTCAGAGCTCCTAAGCTGCCAGCTGCCTTCTTACTCTAAATCATGAAATGGAGCCAGATACAGTCCTGCTGGAGCTGCACAAATTTAATAATCCTGAAAATTGATTAAGTATCTCGGCTGTGGCAAAACGCCTTGAGTGGGAGTCGGGACACCGTGAGGTCAGAGAGAAGTTCTGGAAATCCTATTTGTAAAAAAACAAAGTACAGTACAAATACATAATATATGTAAAAGGAATTATGGCCCTAACTTCTGCTCTGTTAAAGAATCCAAAAAGTTCAAAAATGACCAATGACAACATCAGAGAAACCAGTAATCTAAGTATGAGGTTTATTTGAAGGATAATTTTCCTCCTGGGTTTTCTCCACAGATTATAGGTCCTGAGTGGGTTCTTCACTTTTTCTACTTTTTGTCATTTCAGGAAGACGTGAGATTTGTGAAAGCTACTCAACTTAAATGGAATCTGTTGCCTTTTTTTTTTACTTATTAAATCAAGGCCCTGATCCATATTCTTTTCCTCTCAGCCGTTTTTATTTCCTGATTGTAGATTTCTCAATTCGGCCGCCTATATATGATTGTGGGGAAGACATTCTTGCTTGCACTGCATTTACAGCATTTAGAGATACTTTACAGCAGCTTCATGCACATAGGATTCTTAACATAGATTCTGTCCCATAGACTTGTATAGGAGAGTTTTCACTGTGAAGCGAGGGGAGAGGGGGAGCTGTGACATCTCCTCTTGTGACTGGTGGATTCTGTGTTATCTGTACACAATGGTGTCTCCTTTCAGTGTGACCCTGCTTTTACTGATAAGGAGCACACTGCTGAAAAGCTCTCTAAACAGAACAGGAAGTGTCAGCCTATTATTAGGCCTAGTGGCCAAAGTGAAAACTGCAGGACTTAAGAATTATTAAAAAAAATAATGAAAGTGATCTGGAAAATGAAAAAAAAAACATAACCAAAAATTCCTAAAAAATGTGTTTAACATAAAAATGGGAGTTAAACAAAAAGTCATGTTGTACACATTATCTAAAGTGCAGACAACATGCTCTACATATTACAGTAGGAGGAGCTGAGCAGATTGATATATAGGTTTTCGGAGAAAGATTCAGTAAAATTTAGAATATATACATTAAACTGCTTATAGGGGGAGAAGGGATCAAGGGGATGTGTTTTAGGTTGAAAGGGTTGATGGAGTTTGTAGTGGTGAATCTGTAAGGAAAGGCAGAGACAATAGTAGGAATGTGCTGAGGGGGCCCTGGGTTAGGGGATATGTCCCCAGAAGACAGTAGGAGCAGAGAGAGGGTGAGCAGGTAGGAGTAATATAGGTTATAGTTTGGTTTGGCATTAATAGTGGGTAGAGGTTGGTGGTAGCAGACAGATGAGAGGGTAGAATACATGGAGAGCTTTATAGCTTATTGCACAGCAAAGGTGTTTGGGGATAGGCAATAAGCATCAGGAAAATGGAGGTTGGGATAATGGAGGGAAGGAAAAGCATAGTGTGAGATAGGTGAGCAAGCTATTAGTGGAAAATTATATGAGTAGCTGTTACCTTTTCAATCCTTGTTCAATCCTGGTTTAATTCTGGTTTTAACTCACCTACACTTAGAACGGCCACAGTTCGAACAAGGCCAGAGGCGACCATAGGTCACAGGTGACCTAATGACTTATTCTGGCTTAAGGAGTCCAGTCGGCAATCTTATGAGTGATTGACAGCCTTTCTTGCATGTGTATACAGAGATAGTGTTCAATCACTGATAAGACCACCCACTGGACTCCTTAATCAAGAATAAGCAGACAATTAAGAATAAATTACAAGTTCTACTGAACCTTTCCCTACAAATCTATATATGAATTGACTCAGCTCCTCCTCCTCTATAACATGCTGCCCACAGATCAGATATCTTCTTTAAAGGAGACCTGTCACATTAAACATGATATGTGACCATTCCTGACAAATCTGTTTAGGTAAATCCTTGTGTTCCCTGTGGAATTACAATTACATGATAACATAATTTGTAAGGTCGAAAAGAAGAGAGACGTCCATCCATTTCAGCCTATTGTGCTTTAGTGTTGATCCAGAATAAGGCAAAAAAGAACAAGAGGTAGAAGACAATTGTCCTTATTGTAGGTATAAAATTCTCTTCAGAGTTAGAGCAGTTTTTATCTCCTGTTTGTTTGCAACTCCCTCTCTCTGCACTAGCCCTGGTAGGTCATTACCCTTTCTGTTGTGTGTATCGGCAGAACAGGAGCTTGTATATGTTGCTAACAAACCTCAACCTTTTAGAGCACTGTAGCCTCCTGCCTTCCTGTTTCAGACATTCTGTTAGCAATGTTCCTCAAACATATGTCAGTCACTGCTGTAGAACCACCCACAGCCTGAACAAGAAGCAAGCTCTGCGAAACAATATGGTGAGAATACCCGTTTAGGTCAAAGGACAAAAGTCTTCCCAAATAGAGTTACAGTGAGAATTTTCATAGTACAATTTCTTTGAGTAGACCAACATTTTATCTACACGCGATTCTTTATGACATGTTTCCAGTACTGTCCTATCCCATGTGAGGACCATCCCTCTAGAAGACCATTTTACAATGCACTTTTAGATAGTGGTCTCCAACTGGTTTCACTTTATCTAAAATTTTAGATACTAATCAGATTTTTAGAGTTATGTAAAAGAGTTCCTATGAGATGTGTGGAGCAAAATCTCCTTTCAATTCTTCTTTTCTCCAGTAGGAGTGTTTATATGGAACTGTAATATAATA
Source organism: Phyllomedusa bahiana (assembly GCA_025379985.1). NCBI lineage: Eukaryota > Metazoa > Chordata > Amphibia > Anura > Hylidae > Phyllomedusa > Phyllomedusa bahiana. Next base: position 76,664 of record JAODAL010001256.1, on the reverse strand, counting down.
TACCGCATGCCACCGTACCTGAAAGCTTTTAGCGTTGATACTTCTCTGGGTGTCTGTGGCCCTCAGCTTTGTATCCAGGACTTTCATTAAGGACTCTGTGTTTCTCAAATACTGGAGATCTCGGAATGTTCTCAGATCTAAGACTTCCATGGACTGGGAAATGTTCTGTACCTGATATAAAAAAGAGACAAAGTTCATAAAGAATTTCTGGCACATGAGATCTACATAGTAGGTCTAAAAATAATTCTTCTGTGTATCCAGATACTACTGGAAAACAGAAAGACTTGTAGGCCAACCTTCATCAGAGGTTTTCATTCTTTTGAAGGTTCTTGTTATGAATTGTGCAGTGGAGCACCCTATCGGCTGGTAGCGCGCCACGCCACCCAGCTTATCCATATTCCATCCCTCCCCTGGCAATTCATTGATGTGCTGCACAGTGCCAGATTGTGTTCTACAGTGTAAATCTCAGGCATCTAATTTTGGTTAATCTCTAGACTTTTTTGCTTGTCTGGTGCCTGTTCTGACCTACGTACAGTCGTGCGTCTCGTCAATATTTATGAAAGTGTCTCACGACACTTTTGAAATGTGTCACGTTGTAGGTCAAAAGTGTCTGACTAATTTTGTCTTAGCCTCGCCACTTGGAAAATCTCATGAATAACTACACGAGTCAAGTCACTTTTTAGGTAGGAGAGCTACCTAAATGTGTAGTATCTTACAAATTGGCATAGACACGGCCCCTGAAGAGTGACGCAGACAAAAGTGATGGTCGGACAAACTCATTCTTTTTGGCGCAAATCTTTAAAAACGTGTGTCCGACATGACCTATGACATTATTTTTCTCTTATGTCAGAAAACTGTTGCAGCCCATTTCATACAATTGGTTGTGTCCGTGGCTGACCTAGTGAATTGACCACCTGCCTCTGGTGAGCATTACAGTTGCATACACAGCCAGTCCCGGGTTATGAACGGGATCGGGACTCTAGGTTTGTTCTTAAGTTGAATTTGTATGTAAGTCAGAACAGGTATATTTATTAGATGTAACTCCAGCACAAAAGGGTTTTTTGTTATTTTGGATTAGTAAATAGGGGTTTTTTTACATTTTTTTGCTCTGTCCCTTTTTTTAAGATTTTCACCTCATGTGCTGCGTGGCATCCCGGAACTTGTCTTCCACAGCTTATCTGCGTGGAACTTAGAACTCAAGTCCCATCCCCATAATCTCCGTTTGAAACCCAGGGAAAAATGAAGTTAAAATGCTGTAATCGGGACCCCCTGATTAGAAATTATATAGTATACATTTTTTAATGTGTTCTACAAAATTAGCACAACAGTTCTGGTTATGGATCTAGCAGCCTGACATCACAATTTTTTCTATCACCTCTAAAAACCCTGTACACAGCTCAGGTAAAAAATTTTTAGTGTATTTTTCACACAGTTTTTTTTGGATACGACGCACAAAAAAATGGGTGATCAGATCCAACACGGATCCAACTTTCACAGCGTGTTTGGGGGTGGGGTTGGATCCAGCGGGTCACCCCCCAATAGTTTATTATGGGCTCCTCTGTTCTTTTTCCTCCAAAGTTCTTGGAAGGACTGAAAGAACAATTAGACACACATCGGTATCACTCTGTGAACGCTGATAGTTTTTTATATTGCAAAAGCATGTAAAACACCTGCTTATTGTTAAGCATGTTGGGCCCCGTAGAGCGGGGCATCCTCAAACTGCACCCTCCAGCTTTTGGGGAAACTACAACTCCCATTAGCTTTTTATATACTCTATAACATTGGGGAAATTTAGGGAGTTGTTTTTTCCCAACACTGGGAGGGACGCATTTGAGGACCCTGGTCAGACAAACTCAAAAACCATCCAAAATATTTTGGAGCAAACGTGCCGTGTGAACATACCCTTACTGGCTCTACAGTGTGCACAGGAAATTTTCAAATTTGTGCTTGTGTTTGGAGAAATCTGGAGGAAAGCTCGGGGGGAAGCTTCAGCCAAACACTACTTTACAGCATAGGGAAACACCTTCATCGATGACATAGCAGAATCACCTTGTTTAGTTACTTTACACATTTTTTTTTTTTTTTTTTTTTTAATGCCTTAGCGAACACCCGTGTGTTAACGCTTCCTTTCTTTCACTCAAAACCCTTTGCTAAAACATTATTTGAAAATTTTAGGGTTTAACTCAGCATACTGGTCAATAGATAAAACCAATAGTAACATAAAGTACCAACTCAATGTATAAGGGGGTGTTTGAGATTAAGATAAATAGGGCAGGGCTGCTGCACCATCGACTCAGACCCCTGTCTTCAGATCATTCCTCTATCACTACTATACAGTACAATGATCAGGCTGTAGACACTATAGTTAGCTTTAGGCTAATTGTGGAAAATACCGTAAGGTTTGTTTTTGGGGGCTTTAAAGAAAGATTCTGTTTTCACTCACTTTATCATTTTTTTAAAAAACTAATAGCTTAGACACAATGTTGGTCATCTAGTAAATCACAAAGTTTTGCTTTAGTTGTGCACAGAAGGACATTTCTGTTTGAAGCATTTAGTATATGATAGTCTGGTTTGCAAAAATTTCAATCTCACACCCCAATTTTGTATCGGGCCCCTGACAAAGAAAACTGCTGAAAAGGGTGCGAGACAGGAACTAGTAATGGAAGAGGAGCAATGCTTTCTCTATATTTGGACCCTGAATTTACTGAAGGCAATCCTTATGGCTTGCTAAAGGGTTGTCCAACCCTGAGAAACTAGAAAAAGCTCCTTGAATTTCACTGTGGCAGGAGGCCTAAATGTCCAGGGTTTTTCTCAATGCACTGCAAAAAACTTTATGGTAATTGACTTCCAGGCCCATGAAGCAGCTTCTGTGGGAACCACTTTTAGAAGGGGTTTTCCCCTTAATCGAGAAACAATGGGGTTTACCAAAATTTTGGTGGACCTTTAAAGAAGTTGTCTCACTACAGGGGTTCTGCTTTTTTTTTTAAAATCTCGCAAAAGCAAGTCACTTTGCAATATATGCCATAACCCCTTTAATTACCACCCCCCACTTTAGAAAACGGCTGGGGCGGGGGGTTTTGCTGCAGGGCCTTTAGACAAAACGCTGCAGACACAGGGTTTGCGGGGCCTGGGGGCCGCAATTGCGCTGGGGACCAGGGGGTGTACAAAAACCCGAGCTTTAACCCTTTGTTGCGGCGGGGCGTTTTTCCCCAGCACAAACAAAGGGGTTCCCCCTGCCTGTCCCGGGGGATCGGAACACCCCGTACCCCAGAGGGGGAAGGCTGCACATACCCTTGGGGCCAGAGTGGGGGCCAGACTGTCTGTGAAAGAAACCATGACCAGGGCACACTGGGTGGTGTCCCCAAAACACTGCCCGTGGAAAATGACACTATTAAATAAATTAAACATATATAAAAGCTAAAACATTTAAAAGTTAAAAAAAAAATGTTAAACACTTTTCCCCCCTGGGAATAAAAAAAAAGGAAAAAAAACATAAAAAGGTAAAAAATAAAGAATAAAAAATAAAGAAAAAATAGAAAAAAATATTTAAAAAAAAATAATTTCAAAAACACCCAAAAAAACCCACACATATTTGGGGGCCCACGCCCTAAAAAACCCCGAAAATTAACTAACAAGTTTTTAAGGTGAAAAAGGGAATGGGTAAAAAAAAAAAACTAATCCTCATAAAAAACTGCGTCATTGAAAAAAAAAAAATTACAACTTTGAAACCAAGGAGGGAAAAACTAAAAAAAATTTCTGGTCATTAACTACTTTTGTCGGCCTTAAAAGGAACATTTCCCTACCTATTCCTAATACCCCTCTTGTAATGGGCTGACAGTCTTCAGTCACTATAGCACAGACCCGGCTTCTATTCAGCCTAGTAAACCAGAAACACCCCCTGAATTTAGTATGAAACCAGAAAACAGGGCTGAGGTAAGAAAAACAAGGGAGCGAGACAACCCCTTTAAATTACTTATTGAATTTTATTGCACACTTTTTCACATTAGAGGTGGAATTAATCTGTCCTTTTTTCTTTGCAGAATAGCACTCAGCCCAAATTGGTTAAAAAAGGGCCGTAACCAATTTTTTAATTCCCAACCTTTAACCCAACTGTGTTGAAAACCAAAGAAAGGGGAAAAAAACCCCTATGAGGCGGATACCCAAGGGGAAAATTACTCCTGACCCAAGATTTCCACGAATAATGCCTTGACAATGTCCCATCCTTTAAATCTATCTAATAATGTAAAACGAAGTAATTATTTTTCAAAACCAAATCTTTTTAAAATTTTTTTAATCGAACATCACAATCTCTCATGCCCATAGTCACACTGCTCTTACAGTAAAGAATCCCCATTTATAATAATGATGAAACATTCTTTTCTTTACACATAGAGGTTACCCTCTCGTTATAGCTGCAGGCTTACATAGGTGTAAAAAAGATCATGAAGAGATTGGGTTTCTGTACTTCACACATTTGTACAATAGCTAAATCAAAAAATTAAGCCCCCACTTGGTTTGGCAATACACCATTCAACCCAACCAAAATTTGGGTTTCCTTCTCTGCACTCACTTCAGCTCAGCTTTGTCCTCCTTATGCACTGTTGCACTGAGCAATAGATCCACTAGGGATGACGCTCTTAGACCTCCTCAAAACCAAGTATCGAAAAAAAAACAGACTGAAATGTAACTTTTAATCTATAATTTATATAAAACAACTCAACAAAAAAATGGATAATACAACATAAATCCTATTTTCCAAAATTTTAATAAAGACAATACCACTACAGTACATACAGCGGTACAGCAATAGACAAATATTTTTTGTTTTTTTCCGGGGGCATAGGATATTTCACCTCTATCCGCAATAAACGGAGGTGTATCAGGGGTAGAAATAATCTCTACCTATTTTTGATGAAAAAGATATATATGTAGGAGGCAACCTACCCTAAAGCAGGCTAACCCTAGAACTATTTAGCAACAGAAAAAGTTCTAGTTCTTAGAACCTCAAACTTTTTTTGAGTTTGGTTTAAAAATCTATTCAAATTAAACCGAAAACCCCCTTAATATTTGAATAAAAAATTTAAAATTTAACCAAACAGTGAGGAGAACCCTGAAATTACCCTCCATAAAGTAAACTGGATACGTGGAACAACTAGTGAAGACAATTTGGCTCTAAGACTGACAGAAAAAAATTCACAGGCTAAAAAAAATCATTCCTTTCAATGGCTAAATGAAAAGAAGAGGACAGCTTGCAAGCAGTGGCATAGCTATAGGAGGTGCAGCGGTTGCAGCTGCTATGGGGCCCTGCATCCTGAGTGGGCCCAAAAACCCCTTTGACACATGAGAGATTGGAGACTGTGTGTTTATACAATTATTGAGCCCCCAAAACTGCAAAAACAGAAATTTTTGGCACTGGGTATGATTTAGCAAATCCAAGCACTCTGTATAATATATATCCATGTATATGAGAGTTAGGCGTTATGTGAGCCTGCAAATGTCGCCAAATAACAACTTTTGGGTTTGGGAAAGATGCAGCCAGCAATACAAAACTTCCTAACTATCGATGTCTGTGGAGAGGAAAATGCTATCTAACTTGAGCAGTCTGTACAGTACAGGGAGTGAGCTGAAAAAGGCATTTACAAGGCAATACAGTGAAATATATAGAAAATGGTCACTTGATCTTAGCAGCCAATGAGAGGCCTACACCTCAGCAATAATGTTTTTGACACTTCTCAGTGCGCTACACTAATTGGATGGCTGCCAAAAGTGCAAAAGGTGACTGGATGGCTGCCAAAAGTGCAGAAGGTGATTGGATGGCTGCCAAAAGTGCAGAAAGGTGATTGGATGGCCGCCAAAAATGCAGATTGACGCTGAAAATGGCGTGTCGAACTAGAACTAGAACTTTACTCGAACAAACAGTAAAATGTTCGGTTCAAGTTCTAAAAATTAGAGAAGTTCTACTAGAACTTAATATTTCTAGAACAGTTCGATCAACACTACTAGTAACAGCTAAACAAGAATACTCGTAAAAAAAATCCAATCTATATGTCCTAGGGATGACTTTCAATAGATCATAGCGAGGTAGATGCTCTGCTCTGAGCCAACACTTGTGCCCAAAACTGTACTAATTCTAAATGTGACCTCACCAATGATGTGTTGATAGGCACAACTCTGGTTTTGTCATGAGATAGTATGTCTCTTTTGAGGCATCCCATGATTTTGTTTGCCTTAGCAACAGCTGCCTAGCATTGGTTCTTATATTTAAAATTACAGTCCACCAATATTACAATATGTATGATAAAAGAGAATGCAATGGACTGATGGGAGAATGAGGTCAATTTGAGAAATCATTGTCCGTCCAACAAATAAGATGCTGAACTTTAGGGTCTAAGCTGTAAGAGATACACATTCCAAAACCCTTGCTTCAGGCATCAAGACATGTCCCAATACGCAAGCGCCGTTTTTTTGGTCTATTTTGCGCTAAAAATACTCTTAACGCCATATCCTCAATGTAAATGAACTGCAATATACCAAAACTAGGCGCATTATACACCGGGCCAGGCACATTGTAAAGCGCCTAAAAAGGTGCATTACGTATAGCAGCGATGACACACTGTGCGCCTCCACATCGCAATGCGCCTCGATTGGCGCATTACATACACTACCAATGCTACTTTATGCTCCACGATTGCGCAATGCGCCTTTCTAGATGCTTTAAGTTTACTATACAAGGTATACCAGACGGCAGATTTTTGTGAGGATTGTACTTTCAGGTGCACTTTACACTGATTTAATGCGCCTGAAAACTGCCGCGGCGATGCCAATTTTCGGACATATCTCCCCCTTGTATGACCGTATTACAGATCCATGTTTTGGGTCCATACTTTACCTCCATGTGCCTCTGATTTTAATATAAATCCATGATAAGGTTACAATGCATACCTTATTACCTAAGTGTCACGAGCCCATGTGTGAATGAGCTATCGCACCTGAATACCTTGCACCCCCCGTCAAAACCCCATCCTTCTCCTTTTGGCCCCCTCGATTTTTGTCCCCCTTCCTTTCCTATTCCCAAACCAAAATCTCCTTAAAGGTTTGCCAGTTTGTTGGTGTTTCCTGGTTCATTCAGTAGCAATTCTTTCCGTTTTTTCCGGGCCCAAAACCTTAAACCCAAAAAAATTCTGGACCCATTTCCAAGTGAATTTTCAGGAATCCCGGGGGGTTTGCTTTGATTACCCCATTTGGCGTGGTTTTTGCCTCCTTTGCCTGTGACCCATGGTTCCCCCTTTTCCTCCCCTTTAAATCCTGGGGCACAGAAAAATTGGAAACTCTTTGGGTTTTGAGTCTGCCAAAAAATTTTCTAGCACCTGGCATTGCCGGTGCCCTCCATTTTTTTTTATTCTGCAATTATATATGAACTGGATCTACATCAAAAGCGGGATTTTTTGGGATTAAATACACTCATAGTAGGCTATGATTTAAAATTAAAAATTTAAACTGTATACTTCTGCCCGAAAAAATGTTTTAAGATTTTCCCCTTAATCTAAAATGAAGAGATAAAGAGTTTCAAGGACAAGCCACTTGACCTCTAAAGTAAAACTTTGGGAATACAAGAAATGCAAAAGAAAAATAGGGGGCAGAGGGGGGGCCCTCATGCATTTTCCATTTTAAACCCGGGTTGCGCATTGTAAAACATATTTTCTGAATAATATCTCTTTAGCACTTGTAATGCACTTATATTACATTTCCTGTGGGTTTCCCACAGTTCCATATCAGCTATTTAATAGAAAGAAACTCAGTAGTTTTCTTTGTCTGGACAGACAGGAAACAGTTCTGTGTTGAGTCCTGGAGATCATGTGACCAACGGGAATTTTACTTTCTTTCAACTTTTAACTAAATTCCTTTGGGTCCTCCCAAACCAAAGTTTTTCATGGAAATAAAAAGGGGGAGAAGTGAAATTAAAAATTGAGGTTGGGGAGGGAGGAAAATCAAAGGATCCTGGGGCTTGTAGTTATACAAGCAAAGGGGAATAGCTTTCAAACAAGAATGCTGCTGCTCAGATGCAGAGAATGTAGGTTACACACAGCAAAAGCACAAATTAGAACAGAAGATGTAAAGGGGGAAAAATTAAAGGGCCCATCTGGATTTTTTTTTTCCCCAACCATAACCCCTTAAAGCTATTTTTTTAAACCCCTGTAAAAAATTTTTCAAGTGACCTATTTTCCCCTGCTGAACCCAGTGGAGAAATTTTGGAGAAAAAATGACATGGAAAAGGACTTGAAATCAAAAGGGGGCAGAAAAATTAAATTTGGTACCCGGCTGTGTAAAAGACACAGCGCCGGGGCAAAAAGGATCATGGGGTGTATCAAAAGGGGCATAGATGCACATAATGAGAAAACGATTAATACTACCATTATACAAGTCACTGGTTAGACCACACATGGAAATATTGTGGTTACAATTTTGGGTACCCTTGCACCTATTGAAAAAATAAAAAAGTTACGACTGTGAGACTCACGGAGGCAAAAATTAAAAACATGTGCTGATCAGTAAAGTAGTTTTGGGGGGGGGGGGGGGGGGGGGGGGGGTTTTTTTGTCTTTTTTTTTTTTTTGGGGGGATTTTTGTTTTTTTTGTGTGTTTTTCTTTTCAGGCGTCGGCTTAAAGGGTTGTCTCACTACAGAGGAATAGCTTCAAAATGTAAAGGGAACACTAATTGAAGACGTTTTCCAAAATATATTGCTTTGTTCATCTTTTTTGTTAAGGATCGACAAGTGATTTGATCACCTCTAGCTCTCTCTGGTTTTCCCAAGTGACCGACCTGTGTACTCCTTCTCCCCTCTGTTTGTTTCTATCTGTAGCAGGGAGTGATATCATCACACAGGTCAGCAGTGAAGCTTATGTGTTTATCGATCTTTCAAGACAAAAGACATTAATACCTACTGTTTTTTACATTAGCTCAGAAGCTTCTATGGACCCAGAGAAGTAATATATTCAATCTGGACTAATAAACATAATAAGACAGAGAAGTCTGAATACAGACTCATTTGCTAATTACAGACAGCTTGACCATGAGTGACAGAGCAAAGCATCATTATTTCATTCATGCAGCCTATTAACTTGAGATGAGACAACCTCTTGAAGGGGGTTTAAAGCCGACTTACAAAAAGGTTCTTAAAAGAGGCAAAGTAATCCTGTTGTAGACAGAGGGTCATATCTTTTTAGATCAAAGCACTGTAAGTCCGGCACTGGTAGGACCTCATACTTTTCTATGGATGCTGCATTATACTTTCATACAAGTGTGCATAGAAATCGATATAACAGCGTGTGAAGAGCCCCACACAGCTGCTCCATTCCTTCCGCGGCTTAATCTGGCGTCACCAGTTTTTACATTATTTCCATAAAATCACCACTAGGTTCAGCCGAGTCCTACCAAGAGCTCCTTAAAATGTAACTGTTTTCCTTCTATTGCTGTAAATACGACATCAAACAATATCTGCTCTGATAATGTAATCCATTTAATGTATTTAGTTCATGTTTTTTTTTAGTCTAAGAATGAATTTATGATATAAAAGCAACAGATGTAACCTGCTGCATGGAGCCGCAAGTGTCCTTTACTTGTGATATTCATTTTCTGTGTGGTAGGGGGGGGGGTAAAATGACCTGTTATTAGACATCAAGATAGCAAGCTTCATTATGGGACCGACTGCAGCGTGCAATTGTGTTATTTACTCAGCTCTTTAGCTCTAGAGCATTAACATGTAATGTGAACGCAAATTGGGTTAAACATGATCACTGGTACAATTATTTGGACTATAGGTGTAGAAAGGTTAATAGGGTAGTAGTCACAATTACCTCCCTTGAGAATGTCCATTACGTGCAAAAGTTTTAGGTGGGTATGGAAAAAATCTGCAAAGTAAGAATGCTTTTCTAACAAACTGCAATTAAATGCCAATCTAAATCCAATCAGTATTTGGTGTCGCCACCTCTATTCTTGTAGGCACTTACAATACACCAGGTTTTTGAAGGAACTTGCAGGGAGGATGTTTCCAAACATCTGGAGAACTAATAACAGATCTTCTGTGATGTAGCTAGCTCAGATCCTTCTGTCTCTTCATGTAATCCACACATATTCCAAGGATGCTAAGATCAGGTTCTGGGGGGACCATAAAATGTCACACTGGTGCCTGATGTTCACCCAGGCTGGGAAGGTGAAGGTAGGCAAACCGTGCTATGTGCCAATTAATCCCAGGCAGGTAAGGGTGCGCAGGAGGCATGGATTTGGGCTAGAATATTTCGCATTGGCACGACTCATGCTCCTTATTGCCTAGGGCACCAGAATACCTTTATCCCAGTCCTAGGTCCACCTAGTAAAATTGATTCTTGGGGCTCATCAGTGAAAGTTGTATTTTGGGCCCACCAGTAATTTGATTCTTGGGGGCCGCTCCAGTAAGTTTATTCTGGGGCCCTCCAGTCAAGTTGATTTTTGAGGCCACCAGTGGAGTTGATATCTTGGGGGTCCCACCAAGTGGAGTGATTCTTGCAGCCCACCAGTAGAGTTTTGATTCTTGGGGTCCACCGTTTGAGTGATTCTTGGGCCCTACCATTGGAGATGATTTCGTGGGGACCCACCCAGTGGCGTTGTTTCCTGGGCCCACCAGTGGAGTTTATTCCGCAGCCCACAAGAGAAGTTAATTCTTGGGGCCCACAGTGGAGTTGATTTCCTGCAGCCCACCAGTTGGATACTTGAGGCCCATCAAATTAGTACTGCACATGACTCTTGCCTTTGGGGGGCTTTCTATCTCTCTTTCTCTACCTTTCCTTTCGAAACACACAGTCTCAAGCGTTCCTCACCTAGGAGACCAACTGTCCAATTGCCCATCCATGTATTTAACTGCTCCCTTGTGGCCAGATCAAGCCTACAGCCAATATAATCACTTTCCAGAACTGCAAAGGCTAAGCTAGTTCACAGGCTTAACTGCGGACTAATTACGTCCCGGCAATTACGCCGTGTGGCTGGGTGCGGGAGCATGGGAGGGAGCGGGGGCCGCACTTCGCCGGCCTTAGACAATCATTACTAGCGGCGCGTATACGCCACTAGAAAGTGACCTGTCAATTATCTCCCCCCCGGCGGCTTCGCCGAGCAGGGAGAGGAGACGTAATCCATAGTTCCTCTATGAATACTGTGTATTACCGTAATGAATGGGCCGTTTTCAGCCCGTAATTTGCGCACTCCGACACTAATTACGGCCGCAAAATGGCCCATTTTAGCCGAGTTTGAACATAGCCTAAGGACAGTCCACACCAAAATTGATTTTATTTCTATTTTCTCTTTTTGTTCATTCACTTTGCATTTTGTTAATTGATAAAAAAAACTATGCATCAATTTGTTTTAAAAGTTTTCTTATTCAGCAGGTTTAAGTTTCACAACTGCCTCAAAGATTGTGGACAGTGCTGTGCATGCAAAAACCAAATGTCACCTTCTGTTTTTATATCCTATAGATGATTGGCTAGGTATTATCCAGCTCAAGAGAATTTGCCTAATGGCAAAGCTACAAAAATTCTCAACTATCCAGAAACAATTTTTAAACTCCACATTTCCATGATCTCTTAGGTTATGTTACACTGTTAATTGCGGGGCGTAATTAACGGCCCACAGTTACGCCGAAGTTCGGGAGCTCGCGCGAGCTCCCGTAGGACGGGGGTACTGGCAGCCCATAGACATGCATTACTCTTCGGCGCTTAACGGCAAGAATAATTGACATGTCACTTATCCCCTGCTCGTGGTATGTCCGACGTGAGAGAGGAGACATAATCCATAGTTCTCTATGAGCACCTGTGGATTACCGTAATTGACTGGACTATCTCGCCCCGTAATTTAGCGTCAAAACGCGCGAAATACGGGCGAGATACGTCCCAGTTTAAACCGTGTGAACAAGCCTAAAACATAACTTTTATTTAAATCCATAGCAGCTAAAAACACAGAGGGTAGTTATAAGATTTGATTGAACTAAGCTGAACTGAACACTTATATATGGAGCTGGGTTAGATGTCATCAGTATAATCGACCCGAAAAGTTATATGTTGACTTCTATCGTCCTGCCTACCATCTGCGTTAAAAGACCAAATACACCTCAGGCTGCTTTCACACGGCGCAGGTATTGGTGCAGTTTTAACTGGCGCCCAATTAAACAGCCTTTATTCCCAGCAAGCCTTCTTTCATTGTCTAAATTGGTCAAAAGGTGTTTCCACGTAAGTAATCAAATGACTGTGTTTGGAAGTCTTGTGGGATACAAACACACTAATTGATTTACTCACTTGTCACAATTGTTTTTGATAATGAAAGAACTTTGCTGGTAATAAAGGCATTTAATTGGAACGCAGTTTAAAAATGCACCAAAACTGCGCTGTGTGGAAGCAGCGATACCCCTGAGATGCCAGGTATAGCGGCGAAACATGGTTGTGGGAGAAGGGGTGAGGTCACTGTTTCATTTAGTCTTTTACCTCAGGTGGAGATAGGCTTGAGAAATCAAGATGGAAAATTTATAAGATATACTGCAGATATTAAACCCATGTCACCATACTATTTTTACATGTGTCAGTTCCGTTAGTTCAATCCAATATACCCCTATACCTCTCTTTTATTGCTCTATAAACCTACCCTTTGTGTTTTCAGCAACTGTAGGTTCTAAATAAAGTTGACCTCATGGAAATTAGGGTAAGAGTTAAAAAACTTTTTGGGACAATTTTTTGGTAGCTTGTGCCAATAGGCAAATTTGTCCCTTGTCATGCGAACATAACCTAGATCAGGGTATCAAACTGCCGACCCTCCAGCTGTTGGGAAACTACAAACTCCCATCATGCCCACTGTTATAGATTATAACAAATGCATGATGGTGAGTTTGTAGTTTCCCAACAGCTGGAGGGCTAGCAGTTTTGACAGGCTGTGACCTAGAATATTGCCCCTCATAGATTAGTAAAAGTTTGATAGATGACAGGACCACTAAGGCATTCACACAGTACAGTTGATAACTGCGCTCCAATTAAAACTGCCTATTATTCCCAGCAAGCTTCTTTCAGTTTGTCTAAAATGGTTTCAGAAAGGTGTTTCCAGTAAGAATCCAATGACTGTGTGTTTCATGTGATACAGACACACTAATTGATACCCTCACTTTCCAAACAGTTTTTAGATAAGTGAAAAAAGCTTCGGTAATGAATGCAGTTAATTGGAGCGCAGTTAAAAACTGAAACTGTGTGAAAGCAACCTAATGATGGTCTCAACAGTACCCTAAATGTGTTGCTACAAAATTGCGATAGAGATCTCATTGTTTTTTCCCATTGTCCCTTGCTGTGTGACAGTTTTTTACTGCAGTTACAGCATCTTTTTTCACAAACTAGGATAACAGCGGCCGTATAGTAAAGAATGTGGACTCGTTGTCCTTTGATGTTATTTACTAATAATATTGGAGGTCTGATACTTTATTTGGTCGACGCAAACAAAGCTTGATTCATATGGATGATGTATTTATCTGCCTATAGCTAGAATTTTGTTTTTTGCCATTTCAGTGACAGATGTAACAAAGGATAAACTTGACAGACAACACACCACGCTATCACAGTGCAAAGGACATAATTTATTAGCGAATGTTCACACGTGCTTTAAACTGTACTGTACAGTACGCCCCGCAATTTATGGGCGGGTGTTCGGGAGCTTGCGCCGACGGTGCGTACACCTGCGCGTGGAGAGGGGGGGGAGCAGCCCCCGGCCCCAAAAGACTGCATTACTCGCAGCGCGTATGCGCCGTGATAAATGACATGTCTTATTATCCCCCCGCGTACAATACGATCCTATTGTACGCTCTGGGAGAGGATTGTAAACCATAGTTCTCTAATGAGAGCTATGGATTACTTAATGATTGGGGCGCAATTCCGCTCGTATTATAGTGCAGTACGCTCTCATACGTTTGCGAAATGCGTCCCAAAATAAGCCTTGGTGAACTTACCCTTAAGCTATGTCCTACACGGCATCGGACAAGAAAACTCTGAAAGTCGGTCCGGTTTCTGTTCGATGCCCCACGCGGTTTTTTGTCACATTTTCCGCAAAAGAAGCGGGGGGGTTTTTTGTTTTTTTGCCGTGGGCTCATAAATTTTGATTTATGAAAGCGAAAACAAAACTAAAAACCCCGGCGTATTGCAACATACTGTTTTATACGCCGGCGGCAGAAGACGAGCACGAAAAAAGACTCTTTAATCAGGTCGTTTTTTTTTTATTGTTATGGCTGTCTATGTAAATTTTTTTCTCTTTTTTTAGAATCCCACAACCCCGGGAAACTGTTTTGTTTCTATTTCCCGTGAATGCATTACACTGTCATGTTTTTCAATGGCTTTTCTGTGGCTAAGAACAAAACATGAAATTGTGTATCACCATAAAGTTAAACTTTTTTTTAATCTTGTCTAAAGTAAAGGAGTTTTTTGAAAGAGCCCCATAAAACCTTTGTCAACTACCTTTAAATTTTTTGCTGCCATTTTGACCATTTCACCGCCCGCCACCCCAACCCCGGGGGAAACCCGTTTAAGCCCCGAACAAGGATCCATCCTTAGATAAAGTCCTTGTCCCCAATCACAGTGTAGGGTCCTTAATAGGATGTGTACATATAGAGGGGTGCAGTGGTTTTTTAAAAATTTCCCTACTTTTCATAAAGGCTTGTATTTAAGGTAGGGCGACCCCAATTACCTTTTAATACCTTATCGTGGTATCAATTTAAAAGATTGAAATTATTTCGTTGAGAAGACAAAGCCAAAGGACAATGACAAAAAGGGGACAGGGAACAAGGCATTTCTTAAAAATTGCCAACATAACGACCACAAGAATTCTGTTTTTGGGTGTAAAAATGAATATTATAGGATACCAGTACCCCGGGCAAGTTTAGGCTTACGGTTTTGATTTTTAAAGAGTTTACGAGTGCTTTTCGTTTTCTATTTTAAAGAGAAATGAGAAAAGTTCACGTGGAATGCACAAGACAAATTTGGCCTCAAAGCAAAACAAATAAATTTCCCCCCCAAAATTCCCCATTTATGGCTGGGAAATCAATCCCCCACTTTCCCTATATGACTTGTTGGAGAGAATGGTGGGGTCACCTTTAGACTGGTTTGCAAATATTTTGGTACCTGTAAAAATATGATGTTTTGGGTTCATGGTGACAAAGGTTAGGGCCAACTTGAGTTGGTGTCCCATCTTCTATGGTTCATTATAACCTTAAGTTCCATATCGTTCTTCTTCTCCTCCCGCTTTCTTAAATCCAATATGGAGAAAACAGAGCTCATAGGGCCACATGAATGAAAACTTTCTACATCTAAAACTCACTTTGTTGCCAATAGCAACCAATCACAGCGCCCCATTCATTTCCTAGAGTGCTCTGGAAAAATTAGAGGGGCGCTCTGATTGGTTGCTAGGGGAAAAACAAGAAATTTTAGATCTATACGTTTTAAAACAGTGGTTTAGTTCCCATAGGGAGGCCCTTTGTCTTTTGAGGGTTTTTTTTGTGAAATAGCTTTTCCCCATTTTTTTTTGGGGGGGCCATTTATATCTTTATAAATTAATCATGCCCCCCCCCCGAAGCCATCTTTTCTCAAATAAATAAGTTTAATTTCTTTAAACCTCCCTCTAACAAGTGTCCATTCCCTTATAATTTTGGTTGTGTCTTTGCACCCCTCTCTATTTCATTACATCCTTTCAAAAACTGGGCCTAGAACTGAACAGATATTCCAAGAGGCCCCAAATGTTTTTAAAAGAGAGGTCCCTTATTATGTCCAGTTAAATTTTAAATCCTGGAACTTTTGGGCCCCCAAACAAATCTAACAAGTCCTCACCCCCATGTAGAGGTAACTGGTGTCCCCTTAGGCACCAGAGTCTGGGTGCATCCCCTATACTATGCTAATGTGTCCAACTTATGTCTACACTCCACTGCTTTGCTGCCTGTTTGATCATTCAACAAACAGAAATATTTTTGTCCCCTTAATGAAAAAAATAGATACCCCTAAACCCCCGAGGACCCAAAGGGAAAAAAAACAATTGTAATTTTTTTTGTAAAAAAATAATAAAATTTTTTTTTTTAAAATTTTTAAATACAGTGCATTTTTTATTTTATACTGTTTGTGTTATATGGGTAAATATGCAAGATATCGTATACAGAGGGAATAAGTCTGGAGCTGGATGCTCCGCATAATGACATAATAATAAGGCTTTTATGATATTTGAGTTAACATTTAAGTTGTACCATTCAGCCGACACACTGTGCCATTTCTTTTATTCCCATACACTGCGAATGCTAGGTAATAATAAATGAAGTTTTTTTATGACATTAAATAGGTAAAACATGAAGCATGTTTTTTTGGGGTTTTTAGTAAATTTTTTTGTAATTTAAAAGGGGTTGTCTCATCTATGTTTCATAGAGCAAAGCAGCATTATTTCATTTCATGCATCCTGTCATTTCCCGGTCAAACTGTTGTAAAAAACATATGGCTCCCGTGTATTCAGATTTTGTTAAGTCTAGATTAAAATAAATAATCTCCTTTCTTGGGTCCAGAGAATCTTTAGATAAAGTAAACATTAGTAATCAGTGTCTTTTTTTTAAAAACAGATAACACACAAGCCCTTTAGTGCACCGTTGTGTCTGCAACCTTGTGATGACTACTCCCCCCACAGATAAGACAAAAAGCAGGAAGAACAAGAAAATTTAGTAAATAAGAAACCTGAAAGCCCTCAGAAGGGATAAAAATTTTTAGCTCCTCAAAAAAAAAATGAACAAACAATATATTTGGAAAATGTTTAATTTAGGATCCCCCCATGTTAAAGCTAAATTTTTTAGTGGACAACCCCCTTTTTTAAAAGAAACCTGTCACATAGAATATGCCCCCTTGCTGGACACCAAGAGTGTCGACATGTTGTTTTCCCGCTGTGTCCCTTACTCTGTAAGATGCTGTATTTTTTTGAGTATTTAGTGCTCAAATTTCATTTTCAGCCCCAAAAAAAAACATCAGTTTTTTTCAAACCCCCCCCACCTGAGGCTAGCCCCCGCCCACCCCAAATGACAAAAAATATTTTTTGAATAGGTAGAAAAATATCATGAATAAAATTTTGGGAAATGCCCTAAAACTGTTCATTTTTCAGAAAAGGGACACAGGTGGAAACAGCAGGTATGTCATAGCCCTTTCTGCCTCCAAGGGGGGCAAAACCCTTTTGACAGGTTCCCTTTTAATTTTAACAGGAACGGATTGGCATAAAGGGGCATTAGGTCGCTTACATAGCTCTTGATTGAAATTAAGATGTTGCGTGCCAACAGGTCATGCTTTAGCAATATCCCTTAAGAAAACCGCTAGGAAAAATTAGTTATGCACTGGCTAGAATTATTTAATCTGTGTAATATCAAGGAGATCCTGAAAATTTGACCTGTTTGGGTTACTGGTTTAGAGGACTGATAGACTTATTTTTTTAAGGCCAGGTCCTTTTTGAAGGGGTATTTTCACCACAATTTTTAGCTTTAAAGATGAAAGTAAATAAAGATTATTTCAAATACATTGCTGTCCTCATCTTGCTTATTTTTAGATTTAGAGCAGTTCTATCTCCTGCTTATTTACAGAAGGTTTCTTAGGTTGCCAATCACCTCTCTCTGCTTTAGCAACCCCGGCCAGTCTTATCAGCAGCACAGGAGCTTATCTTTTTTACTGATAAAAAGTTTAATTTTGCCTTTTGCAGGATGTTAAAACTACTCCCCTCAAAGTCCCTCTAACAGGACAGTGAGAATAGCAGAGCTGAAAAGTAGTCAGCGAGGGTGCCCACAGCCCGAAAAAATAGTGTGGGTTAAAGGGGTTTTACCAAAAAGTGGTTCCTAAAACAGGTGAATCCCCTCTTGAGGCTTGAAAAAGGGGAGTTGTGTTTCTGTGTTTAAAAAAACAAGTACCTCCTCTGTGATGTCATTGCACCACCTGCCATGCACGTTCCTGATACTCAGTCTTTGTAGCTGAGAAAACATTGTTTGACTAATCCACGGGGGTTAACTGTATTGTGCAGAAGGTATATGCGTTTTGTTACTCCCTTTTATCTGCTCAGGAGAAAAGATAAGCTCCTAGCAGGCAGCATCTTTCATTTGTTCACAAACTGATGCAGGTGGAGAGGGAGGGGGGGCTGAGCAGGGGTCTGCATGTTTACTCAGATAATTACATTACAACCAGTGGATTCTCTATACAAAAAACAAAGGATATTTTCTCCCCAGTCCCTTCAAAGCTCGTTTATGTTTCCTGCCATCAGATAAGAAGTGCAAACAATGCAAGCGCGGCTAGCTCAGCTCCTGGTCGTATCTAATGTAAACTGTCAGGAAACTAAGGGCATCTTAGTCAGGCTGTAGCTCTCAGAGGCTTCACTTTTTTTAATGACATATATTTAGAAAAGTGATTAAATACCCATTTTGGAGGATCCACGTCAACATTAGATCGTGGCAAAACCCCTTTAAGCTGACCGTGAAGAGCTCTGTGAAATAGCCAGATGAGAAAGCCCCTTTATAGCTCTATTCACTTTGCTATTTGAAGCCTCCATCGGGGTCGCCTCACTTTTAATGAGAGAAATTTCCAGCACTATTGCCAAAACAACAGAAATGTGAAAAAAAAACAACAGACTCCAATCCAAATCATTGGTCTTTATCAGCTACCATTTGGATCTGCAGTATGATGGCATCATAGCTTCCATGATGAGATCCATGTGTGGCAGTGTGAACTGAGCCTAATACTGACCCCTAAATTCAGTCTATAGAAACAGTAGTGAACATTTCTTTTTATTATTGTGACACTTTCGGATACATATAAATAAACTGCTGCTCTTCATATGTAGAGTGTGTTTAGAGAATTCTGTACAAAATAAGAGAAAATAGAGGAAAAATATAATATAGTTTAGGATTTCTCATATAAAATATTTGACAATGAACTGGCCTTGTAGATATTTACAGTACAGTGCCCTCAGCAACAGATGCACCGTTTAACATTCCTTCCCAGACACATATAGGGTGCCCTTCTCCTGCCATCTCTCAGAGGGCATAAGAGATTTGGGAAGGCTTGTCTTCCACTGGAATTTAGCCACCAAATGTCATTCTGCTATCACCTGACACTCTTGCGAAGATGATCATCACAAAGAAAAGAAAAACTTTAGCTTATTGACTATGTGCTTCCTGATACAACTTCATCCACTCAGGCGAGGACTTGGATCCACACAGTAACAATCTAGCAACAATGTACAAATCCCAGCACTGAACGTCTGCCATTTTTTTTTTTTTACACATTCTGGAAACGTCCGTCTTAAAAATCGTAATTTGTTTTCTTCAAGAGGTCTATTCTGTCCTTGCTTTGTGACTCTTTTTACAGTGCTACAGAAGTGCAGTAGTGCTTGAGGGTGCAGGGTAGGATACCCCTGTTGATCTGGTGGAACTCAACCAGCTGGATAAGGTCTATAAACTTGGTTTGTCCATCATCCATCGAGTAGAAAGGTTTGCCATCTTCCTCACACTGAAATGGAGATGAAAAGTAGTCAAAGATGCGTTAAAGGAAATGTGACATCAGAAAATAATTTATTATTTAACCCCTTAAGTCGAACGCCTGAAAAGTAGTCAATGACCTCCTTGCGTTTCAACAGTTGTCACTTTTTTATTTTTTCAATGACGCAGTTGTATGAGGCCTAGTTTTATTCGAGATGAGTTGTACTTTATGTGGGAATAGTTTGAGTTCACTTATTTTTTTGAAAAATTGAAAAAAAATTCTGCAATTATTTATGTTTTTTTTTTTTACACCATTCACATTTCACACTTAATAACTTGTTGGATTAATTCTACAGGTTATTACGGTTGTTTGGATACCTAATATGTGTATTATATTTTTGTGTCTGTAATGTTTGCACAAATATTTTTTATTAAATATTAATTTTTATTTTATTTTTTATTAATTTTTATTTTATTTTTTATTTATTTTTATACAATTTTTATGTTTTTTACTTTTTTTTTTTTTAAATCCCATGAAGGGAGAACTGTGTTACTTTTTTTTTTTTATTCATATATGCTAATACATTATAATCTATGTCAGTTTGACACAGGCAGCGATCAGGGCAGTGCACAGTGTGCCCTGACCACTGGCTTGTTACACAGACAGCCCTGGTGCTACACTAGGTCCCCAAGGCTGACTGTGGAGACATTCCTCAGGCTCTGTTGGGTCACCGGGTGTTCCGATCACCCGACAGAGCAGGGAAACCCTTTGATTGCGGTGACGAACTGCGGCAATCAAAGGGTTAAAGCACCGGGGAGCGGAGGTTTCTCCCGCTCCCCGGTGCTTGTACGAGCTGCGCTGGGATCATGGCTGTGTAGTACAGCCCCGATCTCAGTGCTGCTGCGGCGCCCAGAGCCACAAACTCCGATGTCCAAAAGACGTCCATCGCTGCAGACGAACGACCTGAAATGCCCACCGTCAAAAGATGGTGGGCGGTCGTTAAGGAGCTAACTTTCCATGTTAAACACATTTTAGAATTTTTGGTTGTGTTTTTTTTTTTATATCAGTAAATATCAGCGGTCTACTCACTACCAGTACAGACAAGGTTACACTGAAAGGTAACACCCATGTGTATAGATAAATAGGATCCACCAGTCACAGTAGGGGATCATCACAGCTCTCCCTCTTCCCTCTCCCTGCAAGGTGACTTCTTCCCAGGTCACAGAGCATGCCTACAAATCTCTCCCATAGATGTCAATGGGTCTGCGCCTGTTCACCGGCTCCTATGGCCATGAAGCTGCTGTAAAGCATCTCTCTAAATGCTGTTAAAAGCAGCTCAGGCAAGATGGCTGCCCCATAATCATATACAGACAACCGAATTGAGAAATCTACAATCAGAAAATAAAATCAGCTAAGAAGAAAAAAAAAACATGTATCAGTATCTTAATTATTTTAATTATTAAAAAAATGGTGATAGAGTCCCTTAAAATGCAAATAGTGTTGAAAGTAGAAACAAACATACACATATAGAATAAAATTGGCCGATTCTTGGACGACTGCTAGATAACCCATTAACCCCCCAAAAACATACCATTCTGTTATCAGATATTGACGGCTCCATTCATATTCATGTACTATCTGACATTTACTTTTACTTCCCATCAAGATTATAAGGAGCCTTGTTGATGCCTTAGTTGGTGCTCTCGTAAGAGAAAAGAACTAGGTGACAATGCCTATTTTAAGTGTTAAAGGGGTTTTGCCAAGAACTGATTTCCTCACCTAACAGGCTGAACTGTCCTCTTGAGCCTTGAAACAAAGGGGCGCAGTGTTTCTGTGTTTAAAAAAACAAGTACCTCTTCCATGATGTCATCGCACCACCTCCCATGTACGCTCCAGAGGCTGATATTCAGTCTCTGTAGTTGAGCAAACATTGTTTGGCTAAACCACAGAGGAGAACTGTATTGTGCTCAAGCTCTACAGGTTTTGTTTTCTCCCTCTTATCTGCTCAGTAGAGAAGATAAGATCCAAGCAGGCAGTGTTCAGGAATTGCTGCAGGGGGGGAGGAAGGAGGGCTGAGCAGGGAGCGTCTGCATGTTTACTCAGATAATTACATTACAACCAGTGGATTCTCTATATAGCAGATTTGGGCTTTGTTCTCCCCCTCCCTTCAAAGCTCATTCATCTGCCCTGCCATCAGATAAGAAGTGCAAACAAAGCAAGGCCAGATCAGCTCCTGGTCCTAGTTAATGTAAACAGTCAGGAAACTAAGGGGATCTAAACTAGGCTGCAGCTCTCACAGGCTTCACTTTTTTTAATTACATATATTTAGAAAAGTGATTAAATACCCATTTTGGAGGTTCCCATGTCAACATTAGATTGTGGAAAAACCCCTTTAATATGAACATGATCCAATTTTACAGATAACATTACATTTTATGGTGGAAAATTGTAAAAGTGTAAAAGGGCTGACGAAGCAGGTCAAGCCCTTTATAGAGTAGCTATCGAAGGTTTTACTTTTGGGACCACCTCTATGGGGCATAGAGTTGCTGATTATCGGGGGCTACCACTAGGGTGGATCTGGCGAGTCCGTGTATTCCGAAAAGTCCCGGCACTTCACCACGTCTTTCTTTTCTCACTGCTTCATCTTCGTTATTTTACATGTATTTCTATGGAAGTTTCACAATACAGATGAAGCAATGAGAGAAGAAAAATATGGTGAAGTGTTGGGAATCTTGTATGCCAGTTGATGCTATCCATGTGCACTGCTGGGATTTCAAGTGCCGAATATCTTTGGGTGGATTTAGCCATTTATATATTACTCCCATGGATAACAGCTGAGCACTGAGCTGTACAGTGCATTATACCAGAGTAGCTGCTGATACTTCATAGTAGATTTCTTTCCCAGAACTCCTTGAAAATCTCTAACAATATCTGTAACCACTTGATGAGCTGGGGGAGCACAGATGGTGCCATCTTACTATTGAAATGCATTAAAGCTGCATGAGGGTGTGATCTTCATGCATCTATGACACAAATGTTGAATTCTGTGCTATGATCACTTAAAGGGGTTGTCTAACTACGAAGATTATAGTTGAAAATGTGGGGACCAAAAATCTAAGGATGTACGTCCTTGGTTACTATTGGCAAAGTGCTACGGTTTTAGAGAACGGGCTGGTTTACATGTGCTTAGCAACGGTGTTTTTTTACTGGTCAGGGAAGCATTCTGTCCTGCCCAGGTCGTGCACATGCAAAGGAAAGGCAGTGAAGAGGAGGGGCAGGGATGTGTGTATTGGCAGGCAAGGAGGAGAAGCAGTTAAGAGGATACAATACACACAACCCCCCTGCATGTCCTCTCACTGCTTCTCCTCCTTGCCTGCCAATACACACATCCCTGCCCCTCCTCTTCACTGCCTTTCCTTTGCATGTGCACGACCTGGACAGGACAGAATGCTTCCCTGACCAGTAAAAAAAACACGTTGCTAAGCACATGTAAACCAGCCCGTTCTCTAAAACTGTAGCACTTTGCCAATAGTAACCAAGGACGTACATCCTTAGATTTTTGGTCCCCACATTTTAAACTATGATCTTCATAGTGAGACAACCCCTTTAAGGGACAACTGAAAGCTATGGTGTCCGTGATTCTCCTAAACTGCGGGTTGTTTGGTAAGTGGTGCTCTTACAACCTTCATCCGATGCCTATGGGGGCTTTTAGCTTCCACATTTCAACATTCAGCATTTTAAGTAGAAGAGTTGATGCAATCACTAGGAATGTTTCTGGTGGTTTGTTTAACCCAGCAGAAAGAAACAATGGCCGTAAATTATACCGTTTTAAGTATTTTCAAGCTATATAATGAAAATGTCGTTTGGTAAGTCTAGATGATGTGTCTGTCTGTCATATGGGTACATTTCATGACTGTTCCTCAAAATAAAAAGTACTTGAGAAATTGCTCGAGGTAAATTGTCAGTTCCAGTGACGGTCATTCCACATTCCTAGACAGTAATTGGATTATACAAGTAAACTCCTTTACTGTCAGAAATGTAACTATGTTATCTTTATCTTCATCATATTTCATATCATATTTATAAAAAAGCATTATTTTTTGAGGATTTTGTTACATCCAATAGAGGGCGCTTGAGCTTCTCAGCTCCTTTCCCATAATGCCTGTTTATAAACGAGAATTTTGAGCTTTACATGACACCAATTTGCTTATGACTCATTAAGTCTTTAGAAAGCAAAAAGGATATTAGCCAAGCCAGTATCACTCCTCTACATACAGCTGTTTCCGGGTTTTTCCCCTCATCAGTGCAGAGCTTACCGGCTGGCTGGGTAGGAGGCAATGGGTGGCTCAGAAAGGAGACTCTCTCTCCTTGGGGAGAGCACCATATAGGTGTGTGGAGATTTGAAATTGCCTTTTGCACTCCACTAGGCATCTGCATATCACAGGGCATCTCGTGCGCCCACAGTGCATATGTTTGGGAAGGATTATGGGGTTCAAGATGCACAATCCTGTATGATCTTAAAGGGGTTTTCTAGCAAATTAAAATGATTGGTCATTGGGGCCAGGATGAGTAAAAAAAATACCTACCTACCTATCCCCTGCTGTTTTGGAGTCCCTGGTGATCCGCTCTTCTTAACTTCCGGATTCTCATCCTGACACACAAGAAAGAATTGCGCTTCATTCACTTGCAATGGAGCACAAGACTCTTCTGGGTGTTGAGACGAGAGCCCAAAAGTCAAGAGGAGCAGATCGCTGGGGAGCTCTGCAGCAGTAGGGGGCAGGTAAGTAAGTAGAGCTTTTTCTTTTTACATTTTTTACCCAACATAGAACCAAATAGCAATCATTTTCATTTGCTGGACAGCGCCTTTAATGCTACCTTAGACCATTTTAACACTGTGATGTCATTATAATAAAACATGGAGTTCTAAAGAAGACAAAAAAAGGCTATGACATCATCAAAGTAGAACACAGGTTAGGTTATAAATGAAGACACAGACTATGGTCACATTATTCCAAAACATCACCGCCTTGCAATAAAGATTATCACTATTAAATATCACCAAAATATAAGCAGGGTTATCCTCAGTAATTTATCATGACAATAGAACACAACCCACGAAACATACTGCGTCAACATAATAAAACTCGGCCTGAAACAAACCGTTTGTTAAAGAGGAACCGTGGTGTTTCCTGACATGTCTATTTTAATACATACTTGAGTTCCCATCAAACATTACTTTAGAAGCATTTTGCTTTGGAGCTTTATGTTGTGTGAATCCTCTTTTATCCCTCCTAGAAATGCATAACTAAGTTGTCAGATGGGTGTTACCAACTGTGGGTGTGTCTCTGCACAGTCTGACATTGTCCAATCAGTGCTGACAGTCAGTGTGTGCAGGGACACGCCCCTTTGAAAACTGGAATGGTAACACCCATCTGACTGAATTACTCATACATTTCTAGTAGGAATAACAGAGGAACAGCACAACATAGAGATATAAGAGAAGAGACTCCAGAATTATTACTTCATAGGGAACACAAGGATTTACTAAACCAGACGGGTCAGGAGATGTCACAGGTTCTCTCTAATACAACTAATAAATGTAGACAGGATAGGATTACTATCAGGATAATAGAGAGTAAGTTATGAATGAAGAAGGAGACTGAATACTATATGTACATCATCAATATACTCTAAGACAATGATTTCCAACTTGTGGCTCTGTAGCCTTTGCAAAACCTCAACTTCCAGTGTTCCATGATAGCCTATGGCAGGTGGAGAACCACAGGCTGGAGACCCTTAGGGTATGTTCACATGGCGTTTTGTGCCACGTACTTCTAAAGCGTGGGGAGGGTGGCCCTATTCGCTTCCATTATCCACATCGCGTAAGCGCCTGGAACAAGTAATTGGTCACTTCTCTCTCTTCTGGCGTATTGTACACCAGGGGAGACGGATATAATTCATAGCTCTCTATGAGACATTTTAAGTTATATGCAAGAGATATAATAGGGCCCTGGAGGGAGAGTCATCGTTGGTGGGGCCGCCCTTATCGGGGTGATGACACTACAGATTTGAAGGGTTTCTGGTAGGGATCTATGAGAGCTATGAATTACTGTAATTGCAGGGCGCATTTTAGGTGTATTGAAGCACAAGTACGCGCTGAAATGCACCCTGCAATTAGGGCTTGTTCACACGACGTTTTTGTGATCCGTTTTACGGATCCGTTTTATGGATCCGCAAAACGGATCTAACAATTGTCAGTGTGATTAACATTGAGTTCAATGGCAAAAGCGCATCGCTGTTCTCACGGGAGATCAGCGATGCGCTTTTGAGAGCTCTCCTGCGCTTTTCGCATACGCATCTGGTTTACGCAAGTGAAAGCCCATAGGAGATAATGGAGTCCGCTTTTGGCACTTGTCCAAAAGTGCTCCACACTCCGGGTACGTATCAGCTGCGCTTTGCAACCTGAAAGCGGATGCGAAAAGCGCAGTGAGCGGCTGCAGGGGGATCGCAGGTGAGCGGCTTCAGGTGGATCGCGGGACCAGAGCATGTGAGCGGTGAGCGGGACAGGACAGTGATTGAAGTGAGGTGCGGGCAGGACGATCGGTGAAGTGAGGTGCGGGCAGGACGATCGGTGAAGTGAGGTGCGGGCAGGACGATCAGTGGAGGTGAGGTGCGGGCAGGACGATCAGTGGAGGTGAGGTGCGGGCAGGACGATCTGTGAAGTGAGGTGCGGGCAGAACGATCAGTGGAGGTGAGGTGCGGGCAGGACGATCAGTGGAGGTGAGGTGCGGGCAGAACGATCAGTGAAGTGAGGTGCGGGCAGGACGATCAGTGGAGGTGAGGTGCGGGCAGGACGATCAGTGGAGGTGAGGTGCGGGCAGTACGATCAGTGTAGTGTGGGGCGGGCATGACGCTTAGTGGAGGTGAGGTGCGGGCAGGACGATCAGTGGAGGTGAGGTGCGGGCAGGACGATCAGTGGAGGTGAGGTGCGGGCAGGACGATCGGTGAAGAGAGGTGCGGGCAGAACGATCAGTGGAGGTGAGGTACGGGCAGAACGATCGGTGAAGTGAGGTGCGGGCAGGACGATCAGTGGCGGTGAGGTGCGGGCAGAACGATCAGTGGAGGTGAGGTGCGGGCAGAACGATCAGTGGAGGTGAGGTACGGGCAGGACGATCAGTGCAGGTGAGGTGCGGGCAGAACGATCAGTGGAGGTGAGGTACGGGCAGAACGATCAGTGGAGGTGCGGTGCTGGCAGAACGATCTGTGTAGTTGCGGGGCTGGCAGAACGATCAGTGAGGTGAGGTGCGGGCAGAACGATCAGTGGAGGTGAGGTGCTGGCAATACGATCAGTGGAGGATAGGTGCGGGCAGAACGATCAGTGGAGGTGAGGTGCGGGCAGGACGATCAGTGGAGGTGAGGTGCGGGCAGGACGATCAGTGGAGGTGAGGTGCTGGCAGAATGATCGGTGAGGTGAGGTGCTGGCAGAATGATCGGTGAGGTGAGGTGCTGGCAGGACGATCAGTGAGGTGAGGTGCGGGCAGAACGATTCAGTGGAGGTGAGGTACCGGGGGCAGAACGATCGGTGAAAGTGAGGTGCGGGCAGAACGATACGTGAAGTGAGGTGCGGGCAGAACGCTCATGGGAGGTGAGGTGCGGGCAGGACGATCAGTGAGGTGAGGTGCGGGCAGGACGATCAGTGGAGGTGAGGTGCTGGCAGAATGATCGGTGTGAGGTGAGGTGCTGGCAGAACGATCAGTGAAGGTGAGGTGCTGGCAGGACGATCAGTGAAGGTGAGGTGCGGGCAGAACGATCAGTGGCGGTGAGGTGCGAGAGAGACTCTTTCCTGAAAACGCATCCGAAAAGCGGATGTGTAAAACGCAGGTGAAAAAGCATTCAAAACGGATCCAAATAAAGTAACAACTGCTGCGTTTTGCGGGTCCGCTTTACGGATGCGTTTTTCAACTGTCAAAAACGGATCCGTAAAAAGGATCCAAAACGCCGTGTGAACAAGCCCTTACGCTGTGTTAACATACCCGGTATGTTTACATAACCAGCATAAAACACATGGGCATTCATTAAAAATGCTGGTCAAGAGATATGTATGGGTGTGAAACGGATGGAGAGCCAGAACCAGCAGGTGAAAGGAAAGCAAGAGCAGAATAATGAGATTCTCTAACAGATAAAAAGGCTTGTAATAAAGTAGGCTGCAGTCATTATAACTGGCTTATCTGACAGTGGGGACACATTAATGGCTGTCACGTTACATAATTCTTATCAATCTGAGTCTGTAGTAAAACCAGCTCATTAAACTCTGCGGCTCCACAGTCCTAGTTGCTGGACACATTGCAGAGCTGCAGCCCATGTTCTCCTGTTGCACTCAGGTCAGTCACGTACCGGTAAGATGAGGTAGTGCTTGATCTTCTGCAAGTGACACAATGACAGGACGAATCCTTTGGGGTTTCTCGTGCTTTCTCGCACTAGGAAAACTCTGCAAAGACATAAAGAAGGAGTGTTTATGAGAATGAAGGGGTGTATTCTCTAGAGCAAGTGAAATTTACCGTCATAAAGAAGTATTCATATGATATGAAAGGACTTGCCATAACCTGCTGATGGGTGGTGGGCCGAGTGATCCATAAACTGAAGGAGAAGCAAGGCTGATAAAGTGCCCTTTGCACATTTTTATCTGAACAGCAATGCTCCCAGACACTGGTTGTACAGCCATATTCACTGTATGGGTGTCTAGGGACGGCACTGGGCAGGGACCTCAGTTCCCTGTTTGTTTGACATCTGTGAGATAGGACCCTCAAAGTCATAATGAAGAACATTGAAGTTTGACTACATCCAATAGAGGGCGCTGGAGCGTTCAGCTCACTTCCCATAATGCCTTGTTCTATTTAAGCACCCGTGAGGTGCAAAAGGCAATCTTAAATCCTCACACACCTATATGGTACTCTCCGCAAAGAGAGATATTACCCTTTCTGAGCCACTCAGTGCCTCTCACCCAGCCAGTAAGCTCTGCTCTGCACTGATGAAGGGTTTAACCCCAGAACAGCTGCATGCAGATGAGTGAAACTGGCTTGGCGTGAATCATTTTCACTTTCTAAGACTCAGTGAGTCACAAATGAAGTTAGGACGGCTACAACCCATAGAGGGCGCAAGAGCATTCAGCTCTCTTCCCATAATGTCTTGTTATAAATGCCTGTGAGGTGCTAAAGGCAATCTTAACCCCTTAAACCAAATGCCTGAAAAGTAGTTAATGACCAGAACATTTTTTTAGTTTTTGCCTCATTGCGTTTCAACAGTTGTAACTTTTTTATTTTTTCAATGATGCAGTTGTATGAGGCCTCGTTTTATTCGGACAAGTTGCACTTTATGGGGGAATAGTTTAAGTTCACTTATAAATAATTGCAGTATTTTTTTTTAAAAGTGTTTTTTTTTTAAAAAAAAAATTTTTACACCATTCAAATTTCACACTTAATCACTTGTTAGATTAATTATACAGGTTATTACGGTTGTGTGGATACCAAATATGTGTAGGTTTTTTTGTGTATGTAATTTATGCACAATTATTTTTTATTAAATATTTTTTTTTATTTCTATTATTTATTTTTTTTATTCTTTTTTTTTTTTACACACTTTTTTTTTACTTTTTTGTTTGAATCCCATGAAGGGAGAACTGTGTTACATTTTTTTTTTTTTTACACTTAGTAATGTATTAGCATATTCATATATGCTAATACATTCTAATCTGTGTCAGTATGACACAGGCAGTGATCAGGACAGCACACTGCGTCCTGGTCACTGGCTTTGTACATAGACAGCTCTGGGGCCACTCTAGGTCCCCAGGGCTGACTGTGCAGCGGTTCCCCGGGCTCTGTCGGGTCACCGGGCGTTCTGGTGAAGGGGACAGAGAAGGGGAACCATTTGATTGCGCTGCGGTAACGCACTGCCGCAATCAAAGGGTTAAAGCACCGGGTTGCGGAGGTTTCCTCCGCTCCCCGGTGCCTGCAGGAGCTGCTCTGGGATCGGGGCTGAGAAGTACAGACCCGAGCCCAGCGCAGACCCGCACCAGCCAACGTCAAAAATCGGTGGGCGGTCGTTAAGGAGTTAAATGCTCACACACTTACATGGTGTTCTCCCTAAAGAGAGATACTACCCTTTCTGAGCCACTCATTGCCTCTTACCCAACCAGCCAGTAAGCTCTGCTTTGCACTGCTGAGGGAAAAAACTCAGAAACAGCTGTATACAGATGTCTGGGCAATATCACACTGCACACATTAAAGAGGTTTTCTCATCACTGGCTTTTGCAGGCCTGTGCTGTTTCTGTCTGTTACAGCTTCAAATTCAGGGGCATGTCTCTTCCCTCTGTAGACATGTCTCTCCCAGTAGGCATGTCTTTCCTCACTGAAGACTGGTGACATCATCATTCTGGTGAGCAGTGGAAGGGAGAGGATGTCACAGCTCTGCAGACCTCCTGCAGTGGTTATCATGTCTGCTGAGCTGACACCTCCCTACCAGAGTGCACAAGCTCTCTTGTAACCAGAACAGCTGCATTGGTGTAAACAGTTATACATACAGCCTGAATTGATGCAACAAATGTGAGAAATGCACTCTGCTCCCCCTCTGTTATCAGCCAGGAGATAAAGGGGGAACAGACTGTATAAGGCTGTGCTATATGGGGGGAGCAGTGTATAAGGCTGTGTTATATGGGGAGAGTGAATCTAACAGCTTTTAGCCTCAGTAATTGCCCAGATCCTTCGCATAGGGCTGAGAAAGGAGCATAGAGGAGCTCAGACAGCTTTTATTACACAGCATAGCACCCAGAACAAAAAGCTGTTTCACCTTCATTTTCCACAGCTCAGAGGGAGTAAGCACAGAGTGCAGGCAGCCAATCACAGCACAGGGGCATGCCCCATCAGGGGGCATGTCCCAAAAGGCTGAATGAAATATCAGTCAGCCAATCAAAGAAAATAGGGCGTGGCCCGACACCAGGCTGCAGTTTTAGGCTATGTTCACACGGCATTAATTGCGGGACGTAATTAGCCCCCAATACCGTGTGGCGGTGCGGCGGAGCGGGGAGTAAGCGGTGCGGCACTTCGCCGCCCATTACTATCATGCTAGCGGCGCGTATACGCCTGCTAGAAAGTGACATGTCAATTTATCTCCCCGCCGGCGGATTCGCCGGCGGGAGAGGAGACGTAATCCATAGTTCTCTATGAGAACTGTGAACTTACCCGTAATGAATGGCCGTTTTTCGGCCCTAATTGGTCACTTCGGCGTATTACGGACGAAATCGGCCCATTTTAAGCGTGTGAACATGCCTTAGGTGTAGAAAACACTGATAGCTCTTCTGCTATACAATGACTTAGTATACAACCAATTGCAAAAGTGCTTATTTTTACTGTCCCCATCTAGAGATGTATCTTTGCAAAGAACAACTTTATTTATTTAATTGTTCACGTTCACTGTGTTTTCGTGTGTCACTTTTTTGTGTTTAGGATCAAAGGATGTACTACCCTTCTTGGAACCATTAGGTTCCTTTCATCCTTGTATACCCTGGCTCGTTTCAGAGAGGCCACCTAGATGGCTTTCTGGTTGAGGTTTGGGCTCGGCACCCCATTCTGATGCCAAGAGCTTTGAATTTGAATCTACATTTGCTTTGGCAGTGGATATAATTTTTCCCATAACCTTGTGCAGGTGCCTTACGGCCCAGCGAGGGGAGCGAGGGAGCAGGATGTTAGGTTTGTGGGGGTCCATTACTTTTTAGTAATGGTCTGCAATAGACCATATCCTCATGCACTTTTTCGCATGGTGCATGTTGCACTTTCTGTGTGCATTTGGGGGGTTAAGCACGATTTCGGGCTTTAAAGAAAAAAAAAAGCTGTATGCAGATGAGTGATACTAGCTTGGCATGAATCCTTTTCGCTTTCCAAGGTGAGTCACAAGCAAATTGAGGATGGCTACATCCAATAGAGGGTGCTAGAGCATTTAGCTTTCTTCCAATAATGGCTCGTTAAATGTTATGAATAGTCAGACTGAGGTGCCTTTGATGCTTGGGGCCCACTAGTGGAGCTGATGTTTGGGGTCTATTAGTGGAGCTGATTCTTGAAGCTTACAATTCTGAGCCTAGCTTTAGTCCTAATGTTCCATTTTAAGCAAGCTTTTACGGGGTATTCTCACCACATTGATTAGCTATAAACATGTAGGTAGAGGTAAATAAAGACTATTACCAAATACATTGCCTTTCTGATTTTGCTTCCCTTCGAAGTTAGAGCAGTTCTTATCTCCTGTTTCTGTTAACAAGCTTCCTAGTTTACTGACCTCCTCTCCCTGCTCTAGAGCCCTATCCGGAATGGTGACATCACTTCCTGCTGTGTCTTATTTGCAGCACAGAAGCTTGTTTATCTTTTTACGGACAAACTTTAACACTTTAGAGCTCTGTAGCCTTCTGTCCTGCTGTTTAAGCCCCTCCATCACCAATGTCCCTCTAACAGGCTCAACTAGGAATAGCTGATATACCAATCACTGGTGTAGAACTGCCCACTACCTGAACAGGAAGTAGGAGTCTGAAGCTGGCTGTGAAGAGCAAGCTCTGTAAAATAGCCAATGAAAACACCCCTTAATATCACAACATTTAAAAAAATGTCCTTGACAGTGAAAAGGTTAAGCCATAATTTAGCATGTTGGCACCTTACCCTATATATATATATATATAATATATATATATATATATATAATATATATATATATATATAATAATTATATATATATATATATATTATATATATATATATATATGTAAAATCTGGCCTTTGCCAGCATGTATGCTATGCGACTGTATACTACAGCAGTCTTATCTGCTGTGTATTTTGTGGCTGTATACTACAGCAGTTCCTTATTCTTACAAGTAAAGGACTTACAACACAGGCATATACATGTATGGCCGTGCATTATAGATCCTTTGAGAGCACTGTGACATCTCCTGATATGTCTGTTGTAGTAAATCCTCATGTTTATGAAATAACAATCCTGGAGCCTCTTCTCTTATATCTCTGTGTTGTGCTGTTCCTCTATTATTCCTCCTAGAAATGTATTACTGAATCAGTCAGCTGGGTGTTACCATTCCAGTTTTCAAAGGGGTGTGCCCCTACACACACTGACCCTTTCAGCACTGATTGGACAATGCCAGACTGTGCAGAGACATGCCCCCAACTGATAACATCCACCTGACAGATTTGTAATTAATTTTTAATATATTAATAGAAGGAATACCAGAGAAACAGCACAACATCTGTCAAAATAGATATAGGTTGATAGACAGATATAGAAGATGGATAGATAGATAGACACAGAGAGACTGACAGATGTGCCTTATATTGTCATGCAAAAATGGTAGTCATAACTCTTAATCTGTCACCCAGAATCTTTATTTAGCTATGCACTCCACAACAAGTAAGGTCAGGACGTCTCTCCTTGCTCCCCTATAGTACTCACTGGGGTATCACCTATCCTGCCATCCCTAGGGCCTTATATTTTCAGGTCCCTGATGAAGGCCTATTTCGGCCGAAATGTCGGACTATGGGAATTCCCATCATACATTTCTGCATATTGCATCTAATGGAGAGCTGATTATATTCTGTATCTTGTAAATTAAAGGGGTTTTGCCACAAAGTAAAATTGACGTGGGAAGCTTGCAAATGAAATAACAAACATTTTCACCATTCACTATTATTAAAAATTCTGCACCGTTTTTGTTTTAGCTGCTCCTTTATTGATCTATTGCTTACAGCTCGTCTCCGGGGAATACAACCAGGGCTGAGAGCTCCTCACTCCTGGTCGCACATGCTCAGACATCACCTCTCCTCTCAGGCAGCTACTGAGTGTTCAAACCTGAGGTGCTGTCACTCTACTCCCGTCCTCTGTACTGCTTAGTAATTAGTCAAACAGTGCAAATAAATAAAAAGAAACGTCAATGAGGTCTGTGTATTGATAAAGAGAAAAAAATCCACAAGTTTGGTTCCTGCAGGGATTTGAACCGTGGACCCTTGTGCTGTGAGGCAAAAACTTTACCTCTCAGCTACTCACAATGCTTTATGTAAACAGACCTTTCTGTGACTAAAGAGAGGGAAGGCCTGGTGATGTCATCCTGCAGGGTCACATGATATGCAGTTCAAACAAATCACACACGCCCCCTTCTGAGCACACAGAGCTGAAGAGCAGGATACAGGAGGTATGAAATGAGATCGTGGCAAAACCCCTTTAATAAATCTAATTTGCTATTACTGTCTGAGGAGTGCCGTGGATTATCTACTTAGTGGTCTATAGCCATTTGGCCTTCCACTGAGCACCCGAACTACCTTTAAGGTGTACGGCACCATTCCATCTTCTACAACAAGGATTGCTATAACTCTCTGCAGCAACCTACTTAGCACCTTTGGGTAATTTGACCCAATATAGACAAAGAGCTCCTGGTATCCAGTAAAGTCAGAATCATAGGACTATAAAGGATATAAAGTAATCTGAGGGACAGTGCGCATAGATTAATGACTCAGTCTTGTGAAGTGGTGATATATCCTGGATAGGCAAGGCTTGGTAGGATAATGTGTGACCTGATGACAGGTCTAGAGTTACGTCACCGCCAATAAGAAGCCTCCAGATAACACAATGTTTATAGTAAACAGGATAACAATGAGATATGATGAGGGATAGTTAATGGCTGCTATTCCCTTACTAAACAAACCCTTAACCACTGAGACCGATGACAATATGATTACATGGATCTTACCCGTCCACCAGTCCTTGCTGCATTATGAGGCGCTGAGTCTCATCTCGGGACAGACGCCCATGATACCATGGCTGAGTCTTGTGTATCACTGACAGGACAGAAATACAATGGGTGTAACTATGGATAAACAGTGTAAAGCAGCTAATAGAACCACAAAGTCATGTTACAGATATCTACAGTTGAAACCAGAAGTTTGCATACACTATATAAAAAGCCCCATCTGCATGTTTTTCTCACTTTGTGACATGAAATCAGAATAAACCTTCCCCGTTTTAGGTCAATTAGGAACCAACATTATTTATATTTGCCAAATGCCAGAATAATAAGAGAATTTTTAAGGCATTTTTATTACTTTCTGAAATGTCAAAAGATTACATAGATTTCATTAGTATTTGGTAGCTTTGCCCTTAAACTGTACGACTTGGGTCAAACATTTTGGATTTCCTTCCACAAGCTTCTCACAATAGTTGGTAGGAATTTTGGCCCATTCCTCCTGACGGAACTGGTGTAACTGAGCCATGTTTGTAGGTCGTCTTGCTCGTACCTGCCTTTTTCAACTTTGCCCACAAATTTTCAATAGAATTGAGATCAGGGCTTTGTGATGGCCACTCCAGAACATTGACTTGGTTCTCCTTAAGCCACTTTGTAACCAGTTTGGCAGTATGCTTCTTGCCATTGTCCATTTGGTAGACCCATTTCCTCCCAAGCTTTAACTTCCCGGCTGATGTCTTGAGATGTTCCTTCAGTATTGCCACATCATCTTCTTTCCTCTATTTTGTGAAGTGCACCAGTCCCTCCTGCAGCAAGACAACCCCACAACATGATGCTGCCCCTCTCCCCCGTGTTTCACAGTTGGTATGGTGTTCTTAGGCTTCCAAGCTTCTCCATTTTTCATCCAAATGAAACAGGGGTCATTATGGCTAAACAGTTTAATTTTAGTTTCGTCAGACCACAGGACATGTCTCCAAAAATACAGGTCTTTTTTCCTGTGTGCATTTGCAAACATTAATCTGGCTCTTATATGTTTCTTTTGGAATAATGGCTTCTTCCTTGCAGAGTGGACTTTCAGCCCATGTTGATACAGTACTCGTTTCACTGTGGATAATGACACAATCTTACCAGCTTCCACCAGCATCTGTTCTTGGGTTGATATGCACATGTCAGACCAAAGCACGTTCATCTCTGAGACACTGAACCCTGAGCAGTATGATAGCTGGACATTCCCATCTTGTTTGTACTTGCGTATAATTTTACAGATGAACGAGGCACCTTCAGGAATTTGGAAATTGCACCCAAGGATCATCCAGACTTGTGCAAGTCCACAATTCTCTTCCTGATATCTTGGCTGATTTCTTTAGACTTTCCCATGATGTTACACAAAGAAGCAGTGTGTAGGAAACAATTATTTGATCCCTTGCTGGTTTTGTAAGTTTGCCCACTGACAAAGACATGAACAGCCTATAATTTTAAGGGTAGGTTAATTTTAACATTGAGAGATAGAATATCCAAAATAAAATAAAATCAAAGCATTTTACTGAGAGAAATAAGTATTTGATCCCTACCAACCATTAAGAGTTCTGACTTCTACAGACCAGTTAGATGCTCCTAATCAACTCGTCACCTGCATTAAAGACAGCTGTCTTTAATAGTCACCTTTATAAAAGACTCCTGTCTACAGACTCAATTAATCAGTCAGACACTAACATCTACAACATGGGCAAGACCAAAGCTTTCTAAGGATGTCAGGGACAAGATCATAGACCTGCACAAAGCTCGAATGGGCTACAAAACCATAAGTAAGATGCTAGGTGAGAAGGGGACAACTGTTGGTGCAATAGTAAGAAAATGGAAGAAATAATAAATGACTGTCAATCGACATCGATCTGGGGCACAATGCAAAATATCACCCTGTGGGGTATCCTTGATCATGGGGAAGGTGAGAGATCGACCTCAAGGCAGCTGGGGCCATAGTCACCAAGAAAACCATTGGTAACACATTACACCGTAATGCTTTAAAATCCTGCAGTGCCCGCCAGGTCCCCCTGCTCAAGAGGGCACATGTGCAGGCCCCTCTGAAGTTTGCCAATGAACACCTGGATGATTCTGTGAGTGATTGGGAGAAGGCGCTGTGGTCAGATGAGACAAAAATTTAGCTCTTTGGCATTAACTCAACTCGCTGTGTTTGGAGGAAGATAAAAAAAATGCTGCCTATAACCCAAGGAACACCATCTCCACTGTCAAGCATGGAGGTGGGAACATTATGTTTTGGGGGTGTTTCTCTGCTAAGGGCACAGGACTACTTCACTGCATTAATGGGAGAATGGATGGAGTTATGTACCATAAAATCCTGAGTGACAATCTCCTTCCCTCCGCCAGGACATTGAAAATGGGTCGTGGCTGGGTCTTCCAGGAAGACAATGACCCAAAACATACAGCCAAGGCAACAAAGGAATGGCTCAAAAAGCAGCACATTAAGGTCATGGAGTGGTCTAGCCAGTCTCCAGACCTTAATCCCATGGAAAACTTATGGAGGGAGTTGAAGCTCCGAGTTTCCAAGCGACAGCCTCAAAATCTTTATGATTTAGAGAGGAGTGGACCAACATTCCTCCTGACGTGTGCGCAAACCTCATCATCAACTACAAAAAACATCTGACTGCTGTGCTTACCAACAGGGGTTTTGCCACCAAGTATTAAGTCTTGTTTGCCAGAGGGATCAAATACTTATTTCTCACTGCAAAATGCAAATAAATTTATATAATTTATACAATGTGATTTTCTGGATTTTATTTTGAATATTCTATCTCTCAATGTTAAAATTAACCTATACTTAAAATAATAGATTGTTCATGTCTTTGTCAGTGGGCAAACTTACAGTCAGCAAGGGATCAAATAATTATTTCCTTCACTGTATATTCACAGGTGTGTCTCTAACTCAGATGTTGCCAATAAACCTATCAGAAGCTTCCAAAGACATGACCTCATCATATGGGCTGTCCCAAATTGTTTAAAGGCATAGTAACCCTACTGTATGAAAACTAATGTATCAAATTTAAAAGGAATATCAACATTGTATTTTTTCTATGTGTGACCCATATATGAGTGTAGGACCTTTGCCTTCTTGTCTAAAACTTGTGCTATAATGGAGGGGGACATTATGCCATATATCCCACAAATCACATTCTTTCTATGGAAATGTATTAATATGGCAATCAGTGTGCAGTAAATTGGTTCATGGTGTTATTTCCCATGGAAAGCGGATATAAAAAGTAGAGATTTCCATTCACATTGCATTAATGTAGGAGACATGCATAGACCGTCATACACATAAATGCACTGTCTTGTCCGGTATCATTGGTAACCATGTATTCTCATCCTAATGAACATACCTGCAATACTTGGTGTTGTCTGGCATGGTGTGGGTAGACTATACCGATGAGCTGTTTTTTTCTGTAGGAAGAGAAACACCATTATACATAAATTCTATATAACATTTTATGTGGCAGTGCTTATTGTTAGGCAGGAATAAAAAAGGATTTCCATCATAATGGTATTGGGAGTATTGGTAAAACTTTCAGCTAGCAAACACAGCTAAAAAAGCTAATAAAATCTAATATACAAGATAAACACTATACAAATGTATAATGTTCATGATAATGGCAAAATCATTAGTCAGTGGTGTAGTGGCCGACATTTTCTTATGGCTAGTTACATGTAGAGGTTGATTTCCATTAAAGCGGTTGTCTCACTACAAGGATTGCTGCTTTTTATGTTAAAGATCTTGCAAAAACAAGTCACTTTGCAATATGTGTCCATTAACAGTGTCCTACCTATTCCGAGATATCCCCTCTTGTATGAGCTGCATCAGCTCCTCAGGTCGCTATAGCTACAGACCTGTTTGAGCTATCCTGATAGGGTGCAAGCACTGGTCGCTATGGCTACAGACCTGCTCAAGCTTTCATGATAGGCTGCCAGCACTGATCGCTATAGCTACAGACCTGGCTTCTACTGCAGCCTAGTAGAAGCCAGAAAACATGCCCCTGAATTCAAAATGAAACCAAGAAAACCGGACTGAGGTAAGATGAATCAATGTAATGAAACCCTTTTAAGCATTTTTGGCTCACCCCTTATCCTTATTTGATGTACATATCAGTATATTACTGTAAATATATTTAGTGTTAGTACATTGATATTGCAAATTTACCATTGAAGATAATACCTACCCTCCAGGACTGGGCCTCTTCAAGGGCCACTGAAAGTGCTTCAAGTGGATTTTCTATTACACGACCGGTACACCCAGAAAAATCCATGGGAACCAAGGTGCTATCAGATACACTGCGCTATGAAGAACAAGATAATAAGGCTTTTAATAACTAAAAGGGACATTTGTGGTGACAATAAAGAGAGTGGACAAGCCTAGAAAAACATAACATAGCATCACTATAGTTCATTGGTGGCATCTGATATTCATTTCAGCCCCATTGAGGACAAAACCGGTGCTGTGTGTGGACCAAAGGAGCAATGTTGTCTTATCTCTTACAAGCCCATTAAAGACCTGGAAACTTAAAGGGAACCTGTCATATAGGTTATGCCCCCCTTGCTGAG
Organism: Phyllomedusa bahiana; assembly: GCA_025379985.1. NCBI lineage: Eukaryota > Metazoa > Chordata > Amphibia > Anura > Hylidae > Phyllomedusa > Phyllomedusa bahiana. The sequence goes on along the minus strand of JAODAL010001256.1, from coordinate 37,758 downwards.
GACAGCACAAGCCAGTGTCAGACCTGCTGTTCCCAGCACTGTGCCCTTATTCTGTAAGATGCTGTAGTGTTAGAGAATTTAATGCCCAAATCTGCAGTTTTCAGCCAGAAAAGAGTCATGGAAAGAGTCCGCTTTTTTCATACCCCGCCCATCTGAGGCTAGCCCCACCCACCTCAACTGATAAACCTATTACTTTGAATAGGAAGAAACATGTGAATAACTGTCAGGTGGGCGGGGCTAACATTGGGTAGGCTGGGATAACACCTGCTCAAGAATAAGCTGGACTCTTCTATGGCAGAACAGGCTACACACTGTCAGATTTGAGCATTAAATGCTCTGAAACTCCAGCATCTAACAGAATAAGGGGCACAGCGCTGGAAACAGCAGGTCTGACACTAGCTTGTGCTGTCCTCAGCAAGGGGAGCATCACCTATGTGCAGGGCCGGGACGACAGGTAGGCGAAGGTAGGCGACCGCCTAGGGCTCCACTTCATCCCAGGCAGAAAGGGGGTGCAAATAGGCATGGAGTGGGTTGAATTTTACATTGTGAGGGGAGAGGTAGGGCGCTACATGCCTTATTTGCCTAGGGCACCAGAATACCTTGTCCCAGCCCTGCCTATGTGATAGATTCCCTTTAAAGGGAATGTGTCATCAAAAAATGACTTATTGTTTAACTCACATTTTTATGTTAAACACATTTTTTAGGAATTTTTGGTTGTTTTTTTTTAATTTTCCAGATCACTTTCAGTATTTTTTTTAATAATTCTTAAGTCCTGCAGTTTTCACTTTGGCCACTAGGCCTAATGATAATCTGACACTTCCTGTTCTGTATAGAGAGCTTTTCAGCAGTTGCTCATTATCAGTAAAAGCAGGGTCAAACTTAAAGGAGACACCATTGTGTACAGATAACACAGGATCCACCAGTCACAAGAGGAGATGTCACAGCTCCCCCTCCCCTCCCTTCACAGTGAAACTCTCTTATACAAGTCTATGGGACAGAATCTATCTTAAGGCTCCTATGTGCATGAAGCTGCTGTAATGTATCTCTCTGACTGCTGTTAAAGCAGTGCAAGCAAGAATGTCTTCCCCACAATCATATATAGACGTCCGAAAGATGGCATCCGGAATTAGAGAAAGTCTACAATCAGGAAATAAAACGTCTGCAGAGGAAAGAAATCATGGATGTCAGGGTCGCTTGTATTTTAATAAGTAAAAAAAAAACACAAATAAGTTAAGATCAGATTCCTGTACGAATTTTCAAAAATTGCTTTTAATATGGACTGGCAACTTATCAAATGCTTGTAGTAATAATTGCACAACTGAGTGCCCCATGTTCATGGCTCATCATATCTATTTCCATAGCTGTTTTCTTTCATCTGCAGCCAGGTAACAGACCTCCTGCTCATCTGGCTGGCGGCAGCTCTTTGATGATATGTTTGCAAATTTGACGAATTTGTAAAGAATCGATTTTTAGAAAGATAAGGCGTAGGTTAACACGGCATTGCTTAAGAGGATTGGGACGTATTATCAGTTTCGTAATTACGCGCACGTTATTTGGGTAGTGTTGCGAGTGATCTAGCGGGCTGGGAGAATACGATCCCAGTCGCATTACGGTAATCCACAGTTTCATATGAGACATAAGGATTTCGTCTCACCTCTCCCTGCTCTTGCGAATAACGCCGCGGGGGGAGATAAGTGACATGTGAGATTGACGCGCAGCAGTATTACGCGAGCTAGTAATAGAAAGTCTATGGGCGGCGAGGGCGGTCGATTCGGGGCCTTGCTAGCCGCCACCCGGCCACCGGGCGTAATTTCGGGTCGTAATTACGCCCCGCAAATAAGCCGTGTGAACATAGCCTAAAACTCTGATTAACTAGCCCCAACCTGCCATCAGATCATGTCCTCTTTTGTTGCCTTGCTTCTCTGAAATCCATACCCTTTTACTCCCCACAGATATTCACAGCCCACCTCAATCTCCTGCTGTGTCCGACTATTGGGTTACCATACGTAATTTCAAAGCCCCCTACAGCCAAAGCATCTGGTGCGCCCCCCCCACACCCGCCCATTATAGTTTCCTTTCTTTCACCCATGTGTCATATGGGCAACCTCTTCCTTTTTTAACAGTGTTCTGTCAAGACTGTGACAGAGTACTGCCATCAATTCCTTGATGTCATGCCTGCCTGCCTATCATACTGTTGACCTTGATCCATTTATTCTGATTTATGGTATCCTTCCTAGGTCATTTTTTGGAGGATTTGACAATACAGTTTGTAGTGACCAGCACTGAAGATTGTCTTTGTTCCATATTTTGCTTTATTTCAGTCACAAATGTTTCAATTGCAGAAACTAAAATTAATAATATTGCTAGTGCTTCAAAGGTGATTCTCTAGGTCACTTGTGTTTTGGTTCTCTTGTTATAAACATTTATGCCGTATGTAATAACATGTTATATCTGCTGATTGGCTGCATAACTGCTCGTTCTCAACAATGATGATATAGCTCTCTGAATGTGACCTCCTCTGCTACCATGCCAACTCCATCGGCAGGCCAGGGCAGTGAGGCAGTAGTTATTTCTCTGCGCTCCCTCCCATCGGGTGGGTGTAGCGCTTGATGGTCTCCGGCAATTCCAAGGTGTGTGTTGCTCCTCGGTCACCTCAGCCAATTTCTGTATAGGCACCTACGCACCCTTCCTCGCTCAAAAATTGTCTCTAATTCTCCTACCACCTAAGGGGACGCCACACAGGATCTTCCAGTGCTACTCCAGGAGGTGTGGCATGTTCCAAGTCAGAAAACCTTCTGTACCGACCGTCAGGGTAGTAGAGGTCTCCCTCAGCCAGCTCGGTCATAGTCTTCTACTGGCTTTCAAGTCAGCAGCATTCCGAAGCACTTCCTGCAGGCGTCACAACGCGTTGCGGAAAGTAGCCTTCAGTCTGTCTCAAATCCAAGCGCATTCAAGAATCGAGGGTCCTTCAAACCAGGTTCTTTGTCTCAAAGCCTGTGGCCCATGGTGTTAAGAATCACTCTTCGGACATACTAGGTCTGTAATCGCGCGCAGTTGTATGCTTTCCTCTAAGAGAATACTACTCCCAGCTCTAAGTTACCAGAGTCCAGGGGCGTCGCTAGGCAGAATTCATTTCGGGGCACGGCCGAATGAATCTGCCTGTGCCCACGAGTCTCGGGCGGCTCCGCAGGCTCCGCTGCGGTGGGGGCCTTGAGGCAACTGTCAGTTGGGGCGGCGCCCGCCGTCTCTTCTGGACTGTTGCGGGTGTATCCAGCGGCTCCTCTCAGAGTCAGAGTCGGCGGATCGGAGAGGACTGATCATTCGACGTCTGTCGGCCGTCCCCAGTATAGGTATCAGCGCTTTGTGATGCGCCGTACATACACGAGTGCGTCAGGGTGTTCGTGACGCGCCGCTTTCATACCCAAGCTACGCTGGGGATCTCTGAATCCGGCGCTCGCGGCGGCCGAGTATTTACCCGATCCCCTCGAGTTCCTTTCCTTATCATCTATACAGACAACACGTCAGTCAAACCACCTCTACACTCAGCCATTCCTTACTCTCTTTTTCTGTCACATAATTTATTACTTAATATATAAATAAACAAGCTTAAGTTTTTTGTATATTCACCATTTTATTTCATTATTTTCAACAATTTGTTCAGAAATATTTTCAAGCATTTTCCTATGGCAATTGTTTCACCAATTTATTTTTCAAAATGCACACAATTGTTAGTTGTCAATTTGTTTTAACGTACGTGATTATATTTCACAGTGTGTTCAAATGTCAACGTATTTTGTTCAAGATTTGTGAACATTTTTGCATATGGCTACGTTGTTTGTTTACATTATTTTAAATTTTATATTTCCATATATTTCAACCACTTTTCAATTATTCTCCATTTGTTCATAAGCTTTAACAGGGGTAAAAATGTCTACGGTATTCAATTTGTGTCACCGGATTGCCTTATATTCTACAAGTGCGGCCGGCACTATGTCTCAGGGCTATGGCATGTTTTGTACAATGTTTTTTCCAAATTGCATAACTTGGTCCAAAATTCAGTGTTGTTTCTTTTTTTCTATTTTTCCAATGCCTACGGGGGGGTTGGGGACAAGTGTGTGGCTACAGTGTGTAATGGCTACTTGTGGTTGTGAACCATTTGTTCATATTTAACAGGTTATGTCATTATATTGCAACTAAGTGTTTCTTTGTGTTCTACAATTTGGTGCATTTTATTCTACAGTGGCGGTGCTATGTCTAGTGGGGGGGCCTAGTGGGGCAACAAGGGTGATAATGACTACTTGTTTTCATTATGTTCTACCTTTCAAACTTTCTACACTTATTTTAATTTTTTCTACACAGGGTTTTGGCATATTTCTACATTTGTTTCAGAGTGCAAAGTGGGTCACAAATTAATTTTTTTTTGCCAGTTTTTCAACTTTTTCTTCCATAGTATCACCATCTTTTTCCACATTGTCAACATTTTTTCATGTATATTCAAACACTTTTTTTCCTATTTTACTCCGTTGTTTTTCCATATTTTCACATTTGTTATCCATATTTTACCCTTTTCACATTACCTTTTCTTTCAATACATCCACCCTTTTTCAATTCACCTTTTCTTTCCTTTGAATTCACCATTTTTTAACATAACCCTTTTTTTTACATAAATATTCAACCTTTCTTCTTCCATTCACCTTTTTCCACACATTCACCTTTTTCCATACATTAACCTTTTTCCAACATACACCTTTTCCATACCCATTACCCTTTTTAACACATTACATTTTTCCATACCCCCCATTACCTTTATTTAAAACATTCCACCATTTTTCAATACACATTACCCTTTTTCACACATTCACTTTTTACATACCATTCTTCCTTTTTCCACACATTCCAACTTTTAATACCATTCAACTTTTTCAAAAAATATTACCATTTTTCTCACTATTCATCCTCGTTACAACACACCATCCACCCCTTCTCATCAAATTAAACTTTTTCATACCATTAATCTTTTCACCACACCCATTTTACATAATCTTTTTTACCCACAATTTCACCCTATTTACCACCAATTTCCAATTTTCAAAACAACATACCCCTTTACCAACAACAAATTTTCCACACTCATTTCAAAATACCTTCATAACTTCCATCTCTACCCTCATACCCCATCTTATAACCTCATAAATAAAAATACCCAAAAAACTATAACTATCATCTAAATTACTTACTTCTACAACCATTAATTTCCCTAATTCTCCTCCTCCTCTCCTCTCCCCCCACAAACTCTCCTACAATACCTACCCAACCAACACACATCCCTATACCACACAACACTAACACCATTAACCGACCCCCTTAAAAACACATAAACCCACCCATCCATAACCCCAATCGTCCTCCCACACCCCAAATATATCCCATTCCCACCACCCTACCCCACCAACTTGTCTCTCCCTTTATAAAAGTGTCCCAATCCCCTCCCCCATCCCCTCTAACATGTCCCCCCACGCCACTCCTCATAATACACCCAACACCCCCCCCCCCCCTCGCTTTTTTACTTTTTTTATTTAATCTAGACAACCACCACCCTACCCTACAATTAACCATCCACCCTAACAATACAAATTAATCCACCCTCTCCCCTTTTTCACCCAACTAACAATAAAATCACCCACCCATCACCTTAATAATCCTCCCCATTGTCCAAGTTATACTAAACTATCATTATACAATCACTGTTCCCCTCCTCCAAAATTTACCACTTACCATTTTCCTAACTCCCTCACAACCCCCCATATCCCCCTACCCCTCACCTATCCCCCCCCCCACAACCTTTTCCACCCCCTTTAAGTCTACATTCCATTCCTTCTCCCCTACCTTCCGACTCCTTTCACTCTACATAGAATCCACCCCTCTAACCTGTTTAACCCCATCCACTCCCTTTCCACACTAATCCCTCTCAAAAAATAAAAATTCCCTTTTCCCTTCCTCACAAAAAAAAAAAACAATTTCTTCCTGCTACCGCAACCCCCCAACCCAAACCCCCATAACCTCCCTACCCGCGAATATTACACTACTAAACCCACCAACCACTACCATATAATCCATACCCCTCCCCCATAATATCAATCCCTCAAATCCCCACCCCTAATACACTTCTACCCAACCCCAAACAATTCCACACTAAACTCCTACACTTTTTCTCCTCTCCCCCCCCCCCATCCTCCAACCTTACTTCCCTCAAACCCCCTCTCCCTTATTCCAATAACTGTAAACATAGTCTCTATAACTCCTACCACAATTTCCCCCCTCTCCTTTACTCATACTGCTTCCATAACTACCATTCCGTACATCTCCCCCCTGATACCCCCCCCCACAATCGACTCCATCTCCCCTCCTAACTCACACCTACCCCCCCCCGTCCCACTGCAACCTTAAACCCCCCTCCTTCCTCCTCGAGTTTTTCTCTAAACCTTCACATAAACTTCCAACCCCCAGACCCTCACCCTTTCCACCCCCCGAATCCCACAATCTGCCCCACCTCCATATCTCTCCCGCAACTCAACATCCAACTAAGCTAATCCTTCTATTTCCAACTGTCCATTCCCCCCCCTACGCCGCCACTCATATACCTCCCTGTCCACTCTACATCCAAACACTAAAACCCTCACACTCAATATGTCTACCAATTTCTATCACCCAAAATACCCCCCCCCTCCCACCAAAAAACATACCCCTTTTTTTTTTCCATTCATTATTCCAACTACAATCCCCCTCAACTCCAGAAATTACCACCTAGTACCCTCTCCCCCCTGGGCCCCCCCACCCTATCAACAACCATGCCCCCATCACCCCATCCCCCTAATAATTCACAATGCCCTATCACCGCTCATAACCAGCGCTGTTCCCAACTCCCACCACCCCATCTACAAATCTCTCCCATACCTCGTCTCATTACCATCGCCTACCCCCCGCATCACTTCTACCCTCTCAAATAACCCCCTCTTCCCGCCTCAACATACATACACCATACTCACTAACCTTTCCCCTCAAATCATCAACCATAACCCCTTTCACCCATTACCTTTCCTAACCATTTTACTCCCGCCCTTCCCCTCTTCCCCTCCCCTTAACACCCTTAACAACCTCCCACACTCCATACCTCCCCCAATTCGACTTCCCTACCCTCACTAATCCTCAATATGTCACCCTTCAGACCTACCACCCTTATCCCTACGCCAAGAAATGTCTACCAAATTTACATCATATATCATATTATTTCCACCCCCCCTCCAATTCCCAATAAATCCTACCATTCCCCCCCCCACCCTCCCCACTTACCATTTCTTACCTATACTCCAATTAGTCCCTAACCAATCACTCCCCTTTATATCACTTAACCCTCTTAACCTTTCAGCATCTCCATCCATACTAAAACTTGTACATCCACACCATCATCTACCATACAAATCGCTATAACCAAAAACCCCATCAATCATCCCCCATCCAACGACCCACACTTCCCCTACCCTCCTTCACACCCTCTCACTACTCGCCACCCTGTCAAATATACATTCATATCTCGTCAAAATTAGGTACTCACTCTGCTCTGAACCCCCCCTATAAAAAGCCTCCCCCTATCAAAGTCCCCCCCCACAATGATTCTAATACCTTCACTCCCCCATCTCGCACCTCCTCAATACTGTCACCATACAAATCATTCCCTCCCACCATACCACCCCCCTCACTTCTCCACTACCATACACTCCATTTCATTAACCTAACTCGAATACCCCACATATTCACACCCCCTCCTCTAGAACTGCCTTAAACCACCGCCCATACCTCTCATTCCAACACAACCTCATCCCTCTTTCTTACAATCTATCCTCCTCTCACACTCAATCCCTCCTACACAACATATCAGACCATACGCCACCTCCCCGCCATCCCACACCCAATATGTCATCCACTCTAATGCTCAAACCAAACCCCCTAATATCACTTACCACGTTCCTGATAACTCACCACAAAGAGCTCACATCTCCCCAATCCTCCAACCCTACCCCATAGAGACAATCAAAGATTCCCCCAGCTCCCACCACCAACTCCCCATCAAAAACCCCATATTCTCACACCTCCATCAATTCATACTCACACCCTTCTCCACTAAATCGATCACACCGTTCATTATCCTGTCCCACGAACCTGTAATATTCAGTTACCCCGCCAGTTATATAACCTCACTCCCAATTCCCAATTTTCCGACCCACAATACCTTTATACACAATAATTAATTTACTACTCAAATTTAGAGATAACATAAAATATTAAACATTCAGTATACACAAGTCTTCCTATCCCCACAACCATACACTATTCGACAATCTTCACTTTGCAACCTATCCTACAAACGTACCACTCCCACACACTATTCAAACATTCCAGAACCATTCCCCATGTAGTTCCCTCTAGTAAGTCAGCAAAAACACACTAATTAATCAACTATAACACATCATGCCATTACTTTTATATAAACGTCCCAGCTACCCAACCATCTCAATCATTACTTCACTTTACATATAAAATTACCACCTTTTCTTCAAACTTTCTAATATTACAATTTACTCAATCCTACCCACTTACTACCACCACATACAAAATTTCCTACTATAACCTTACCATCACTCACCAATTTCCATCACCCCCACCAATAGCACAACACCACCCGACTCTACCCCAACATTTTCGCAAGTTTTATATTCATACTTAAAACCTCAGCCCGATAAATACACGCATATTCCCCATTTTACCACACCCCGTAACACTCCTAAGAAGATTTGCTATATCCCTCTGATACATTATATCAACCCGACACATATTCCCCTACGCTTACACGCCATATCCTCAACTAGACTTCTATTGTTGTCCGGAGGAGCAATCTATGAAACGACGCTTTCTGTTAGAGGTGGGGTACTCTGACCAGTACCGAAGAACATCTTTTCCAACTAACCAGCATATGCATGACCTCGGTCCGCACTCCCTTGGGCCACCTCCTGATGATAACCATCCATTTCTTCTATACACTGAAGCAAGGTGTTCTTAGGCTGGGAGTTACGAGCACGTCCATGTCGCAAGTTCAAGACCAGTACGAGGAAGGGTTGTTGCTACGCAGCGAAGCGTGAGGGGGAGGCGGAAAAGAGATGACCAGCAACTATAGCTCGTTCAAGCTCGAGAACTAACTAGCACTCGTGTGGGGGCCAGGTCACAGAGGAAGAGTTTAGAGATTACCTCACGGCTACACCGTTGTCAGCCGTATAGCACGGGGAACAGCACCCACATAGCAGACTCCAATTGGCCGCACCGGCCTGTGGTGCCTATTGAGCAACGTGGGCATCAGGACGTGGCCCAGGCTGTGGAACATTGAGATTCTAGCAATCTACCGAGGTAAAGTGGCAAGGACAACGTGAACGCTGACTTGTTATCCCGCCTACCTATAGGTGAGGAGCACCAGAGAAAGACGAATGGGTAGCGGGGAAATGCCTCTTTTATCCAGAGATTCACTGCGAAACAATAATTACTGCGCCTAAACCTGATAGGAGCTCAATTCAAGTCAGATCCTAACAGACTTATCCGATGGCAAAACTATCGCTCAAGATGTTTCTAGAGTTCTTGGACGGAATCTGTGACTACCTCTCTACTGTAGAATCCTTGAGAGGATAAGGAAACATCATACCTGATGCTGTACCTAAGACGTCTCTGGAAGACGCAGAAGGAAAAGACTCTTATCTTAACCAAGCCTAATGTGAGAAGTAACTCACTGGATCTCGTGTTTCAGGCGAGAGACGCCACCAGATTAATTATCCATAGACGTGATGCTAAGATAGTACATCGTTCGCCTACTCATGGACCCAGTAGCGGCCATTTCAGGATTTGTCTGACAAGAACGAAGCAACACCATCGCCCAGAGATTCTATTGGATCGGCGATGAGAACCGAAGATTGGAGAACTGGGTGTAATGAGTGCCTCCGCCTGTCAAATATCGAAAGCCGGGAGAAAGGAAGCAGATCACATTACACACATTCGTCTCGAGGGCGCAAACAAATTGTTGCCGTTAGACCATGTTGTAAAGTTGGCTCCAACAAGAGATCTGGTTATACATATCGCCCTAACGTTGGTCGCGACCACTACTCCAAATGTGGGGTAGTTGTTTGTCTGTCAAGATTAACTGCGCGTAGCTACGCCTCATGCTTCTTACAGGGGAGTACGTGAAGGAAGACACTATGGTCTGCCAGAGGACGTCCGTTTAACAGACGGGGGCAGCATTTTGAATCCCAGTTGTGGTCCAAGATAGCTTTGTTCCTAACGATGATATGTAAAAAGCCTTCGCACTACAGTTATACCACCCTCAAGGGATACGGCCTTATGCGAGAAGAAATATCAACCAAGCTGTTTTACAACTGTTCGAGCACACGGTCAAGGTCAAACTCCAACAAGACGTGCATTAGGCCGGTACAAAGATTCCCGCTCAATCAAGATACCCTTGCCCTAACTACAGATTTGGGTACGAAGAACACTCACAAGGGAGGCAATCACAAATGTGCTCCGAGGACAATTGTTGACAGAAGGGGTGTGAGAAGCTGCAGAAGAAAGAAGGATCATTCAACAGAAGAGGCGAATGGCGACTCCACTAGCTGAGAAGTGGGAGGACAAGGTTTGGCTCAAGAAATATCACGCTCATGTCAAGTTGGACTTGTATCTGGGAACAGAACTGTACAGACAGTGACATTTCCATATCCCTTACTGAAATTCTTGCAAGTGTATGTAAGTCAAGAAGGGGCCTGGTTTGCACCTCAAACTGTACACCGTAACCATGGTGTAAGGTTTTGTACAGAGAGATACCCAAGCTTTCAAGCCCTTTCACACTGTTCAAGTATACAGCCAGTCCAGATGTTCCGCGCCAAGAGACACCCTCCTTAGAGATCCCTTGAGTCGATACCGTTATTCATGACAGCAGGCTTTCAAGTAGTAATAATATGGCTGTGCCAGTTGCCACCCGTCTAATGCTGCTCGCTTACCTGGCCGCTCCAGCGGACAGTGTACCTGTCATCTGTTCCAGGAAAGCGAGCTGGTTGAAGAGATGCATCAGTCAGAACGATCTCTGAAGGCGACGCAACAAAGGAAACCCCACCGGTAGTACAGAGAGTGAAGTGCTGTATCCTGTCAGTGCTATATATAGATTATTACCTGCATTGTAAATATGTCTTGCCATATAATTGTTTATCTGGTATATTTGTATTGCTCCTGCCCTTTAGTTAGTTAGTTAGATAACTATTCATGTAAGACGTTCTTAAGCCTTACCTGGTTCAGGACCCCAAGCCCCTTAGCCACTATTATTACCCAGCCTATCCGACTGAAGAGGGGACATGCCTTTCTTATATCCTAGTGCCTGCCACAGAGCGTGTGAATGGACGATGGTTTCTGAATGGCCACAGGAGAACTCTTGCTACTCAAGGCACCGACCCATGTATCAAGAATTGATCTTAACATCGGATATTTGCACTATATTGTTTTTAACCCAGTGTTGTGTTTTTATGTCTATTAGCACTAATTCCTGTAGTTTAGACAGTCGCCAAGTGACGGCTCTTCTCTTCTTCTAGAGGGGAAGGAGTGTAGTGACCAGCACTGAAGATTGTCTTGTGTTCACTTATTTATGCTGTCATTCACTGTCACAATGTTTCTCTTGATATAGTGCAGACAATAAAATGCATACTAATGCAGTCTAACGTTAATCTCTAGGTCGTCAACTCGGCAGTTTGTTCCTTGTTATACATTTGCCTAAGTATACACAGTGTTAATATCTGTGCTTTGGGCCTGCATAACTTGATCGGACAAAATGATGCAATGTAGCCTCTCTGACGGCTGACCTCTGCTGTACATGCCAACACCAACGGCTCGGCCAGCGGCAGATAGGCAGTTAGCTTTGTTAGTACTAGCCTCCCCTCCATTGCGAGGTGTGCCGCAGTTCTCGCGCAAGTCAGGTGTCGTGTTGCCGCCTGGCTACCTCATCATTCTGCTAGGCCCTTAGCCCTACCTCAAACCTTGTGCTTGATTCTCACTCACCTACTAGGGGTACTCACCAGGATTTCCAGTGGTATCTCGGAGGGGTTGCAAGTCGCAGTCAGAAACCTTCTGTACCGACGTTTTTGGGAACTACGCAGGGTCTCCACAGCGGTCATAGTCATGTCTGCTTACAAGTGGAGAGATCACGCACTTCTCATGCGTCACCGGTTGCCGTAATAGCTACACGTCTGGTCTCAAATCCGAGATTTCAGACTCTATCTGGACTTGAAACCCAGGTCTTTATCTAGAATCTGTGCCCATGGTGTAAGAATAACGTCTTCAGTGATTTAAGGTTGTAATCAGTTATCTTTCTAAAGTAATACTCTACTCCTGGCATCTCAAGTTACCAGAGTATGGAACAATAACTCAGAGGACTGTTGTATCCTTATCAAGCTGCGGCATAATTACATCACTACTTCCGTCAAGTCATTGTTACTGCTCCCCAAGTTGTGTGTAGTTCTGGCTTGCTCATCAGAGGGACAAGGGCCTAGTCAAATAGTTATTGCTGCGCATCATAAATGCAACTACCGTTGTCTTCCGAACCCTGGTATTGGTCGTCTACGTGGATTGGTTGTATGGATAAGGGACAACGAAGAATTTTGGGTACTCAGGTTCTGGGGAAGTTAAGCCACCTATTTACACCTTGTGCACATACACCGTTTACCGTGACGCAACAACCAATCGCTTGAAGGGGGGCCCACCCAGTGTTCGAGTATGCCACAGTGACTTAGGATCCCCTGCCAACAAAACTTGGAGAGTTAAAGATAACCTCTTAGACTCTACATTTTTAATAAACCACATCACGTTTCCATCCGGTGGGTCCACCCTTGGTCATGAAACTTATTACTTGTACAACTTCTAAAATTACTATTTATTTACTATTTAGCACTCGGTAGACATTGTTTTAAAAGGAACTTGTCCCCATGACAATCTAACTTCAAGGCAATGTTATAGACAAGGAGGAAGCAGAGCAGATTGATATTATTCTGTCTTGACGATCGTTTAGTATGAACTTGCATTTTATTCACTGTGAAATACTATGGTCATTCTTAGCTTAGGAGTCCAGTGGGTGGTGTTACTCGGTGACTGACAGCGTTCCCTGTATGAGCGTACAGAGATAGCTGTCAGTCACTGGACTTCTCAGCATGGCATCTTTTCAAACAAAACTATATATATTAATATACTCAGCTCCTCATGTAAAATGATGCTGGTAGATCAGACCGCGGGTCCCCTTTAGGAAGTTCATATTCCAATGAGAAATTGTAGTGGGGGGGAAGGTCCTAGATTTCCCAGAAGGATATTTTTTGTAGATGTCTATAGTTGCTGTGAAAGGATTATAGCTTATTCGCAAAAAAGCCATGGCAGTGATCGTCTGACAGGGCACTATTAAAGTATTGGTATAAAAAAAACCTCATGCAGAGTGGCCACTCAGTAGAGATTTTGGACATGTGAGAAGGCAGATGTAGACCATTTCCTGCCCACCATTGGTACCTTATTATAACTCGAACAAATATTTCAGTTGCCAATCGATCACAGTCATCTGCCTAAAAGTTGATCTGTCTGGTTGGATTTTAATACGGTTGTATTCCCATGGGCAGGGGGGGGCGGCAAGCCCTGTGTGGTTACTCGGCAGACACGGATCCCGGGCCCCCTCAATTGACAGTCATTACTCGCGGCCGAATACGCGCAAGTAATTGTCCATGTCACTTATTCCCGGCGCGTTATCAATAAATGGTATTGTACAGAGCTGGCGAGAAAGAGGCAGTCAGAGGAGCATGTTGCACACGACAGGATTTGGACACGGGTTTCGAAGCGGGTTCCGCGCAGCAACACCTCGTCCATACGACTGGGCGCGGTTTAGTTTAAGGCCTCGGTTCATCACAGCGGCTGTGGCCCGCGCCATAACCTCGTCCTAGACCTCTCGCAATGCTCACTGTCTCCTGAAGCAGGTTTGCGGCAGAGGCGTTTGCTGAGCGTGTGGTCGCTGGCGGCGGGGTGGGGCTTTGTTTGGGGCGAGGGTTTGCCCCCATGCAAATTAATAGGCAGGGGAAAACCGCGCCGCCAGCCGCGGCCCAGCCGCACACCAACCACGGCGACACCCGCGGCAACACTGCGCTGAGGACTCCCTGTCAAGAATTGACAGGAGAATTCTCAAACACGCTCGGCGAGGCCGCCGCCCCAAAGCTGCGGCCAAACCCGCGGTGTGTGAACTGTAACGCGGTTTCCCATAGGAAATCATGTTACTAATCTGGGCGCGATTTGGACGAGGTTTTGGCCGCGGAAACCGCGTCGAAACCCGCGACCAAATCCGTCGTGTGAACATGCCCTAATACATAGTTCTCGCATTTCGCCCGTCTTAGAGCGCAAACATGTGGCGAAATGTGCGCCGAAATTAGCCCATGTGAACATACCCTTATAGTCATTATCTGGTACTATTGTTGAAAGGTCCTTCAGGCCCACAGATAGGTCTGTATCCCATTAGTGGAAGCATAGACCAGGCCACAAACTACAGCAGTGATTGTTTGGTTGGTTTGCACTAAGTGTAAATTTATCTTATGGCATTGTTGTCCTTCTCCAGCCATCCATGAACAGCAAGTAGTTTTGAAAATGACCATCTGAAATCTCGAATGTATGGCCAGCTTTACAAAGACTCCCAATCTAATCATATTACAAGCTAAAATAGATTGCCACGAATAGCTCCAGAAAGGTCTTGTTAAAGTCCAAAGTTTAGACATACAAAGATATATTTGCTCTTCACACTGGTAGTAATTGGCCATTTGTTGATATGCATAAGGAGACCTATGTACGTAAAGGCGACAAGTCTCATTTGTAGGAGAGATAACTAAATAAATCCAATAGTTGTCATGATCTGGAAAATGGACATTGGCGTGCACGGTGTACCTCTGTGTGTGACCATTATCCTATCCACCTGCGTGTAAGCATGTATTTCAGGCTTGCTAATCAATACAGTAGACTTTGGCCTGTGTGCTCAGTATTTGACTGCTAGTGTAAAGTGCTGAGCTGTAATACGGTGTGGCTCCATTACTAAGCAGATGTCTAACCAAGCGCTGTTATCAGTATATACAGTATTGCTTTGTCTCTAGGGACAACAAGTATGAATGGGGCTGCGCCAGTTTTCTGGCGTCAAAAAGCTGTAGTAGACCGGTTCTATAGATGTATGAACAGTCGCAATGTAAACTTTGGCACGATAAGCGCCTGCGTGACACTTTGTAATGCACCAAAGATTTGGGGTGTTCTGGGGGCGTCGCACCACATTTGTAGAATTAGAGACACTTATGATTCTTTGATGGCAAACCTAGGTGCATAACAGATAGAACAGCCAGTCCAGGGTAAAGGTGGTGCCTGAGCCAGACTTGTGGTATTGGCTCTACACTGCCCTGTATGTATGTACCACGAGTCTGGGCCGACAAGGTTGGTGGTGTAGACCCAAACTTGTGATTCTTATGGCAACCTATTTTGATGCAGAAGAACAGCCAGACCAAGGTAAAGGGGGGTGCCTGAGCCAGACTTGTGGTATTGGCTCTACAGTGCCTGTATGTATGACCTGCAGAAGAACAGCCAGACGAGGGTAAAGGTGGTGCCTGAGCCAGACTTGTGGTATTGGCTCTACCTGCCCTGTTTGTATGACCTGCAGAAGAACAGCAGACCAAGGTAAAGGTGGTGCTGAGCCAGACTTGTGGTATTGGCACTACAGTGCCCTGTATGTATGACTGCAGAAAAAACGGGCCAGACCAGGGTAAAGGTGGTGCCTGAGCCAGACTTGTGGTATTGGCTCTACACTGCCCTGTATGTATGACCTGCAGAAGAACAGCCAGACCAGGGTAAAGGTGGTGCCTGAGCCAGACTTGTGGTTTTGGGCTCTACACTGCCATGTATGTATGACCTGCAGAAGAACAGCAGACCAGGGTAAAGGTGGTGTTGAGCCAGACTTGTGGTATTGGCTCTACACTGCCCTGTATGTCATGACCTGCAGAAGAACAGCCAGACCAGGGTAAAGGTGGTGCCTGAGCCAGACTTGTGGTATTGGCTCTACACTGCCTGTATGTATGACCTGCAGAAGAACCAGACCAGGGTAAAGGTGGTGCCTGAGTCAGACTTGTGGTATAGGCTCTACACTGCCCTGTATGTATGACCTGCGGGAAGAACAGCCAGACCAGGGTAAGGTGGGGTCCTGAGCAGACTTGTGGTTTGGCTTACACTGCACTGTATGTAGGATCTGCAGAAGAACAGACCAGGGTAAAGGTGGTGACTGAGCCAGACTTGTGGTATTGTCTCTAAACTGCCCTGTATGTATGACCTGCAGAAGAACCAGACCAGGGTAAAGGTGGTGCCTGAGCCAGACTTGTGGTATTGGCAACCACACTGCCCTGTATTATGCCCTGCAGAAGAACAGACCAGGGTAAAGGTGGTGTCTGAGCCAGACTGTGGTATTGGCACTACACTGCCCTGTATGTATGAGCGGGCAGAAGACCAGCCAGACCAGGGTAAAGGTGGTGCCCGAGCCAGACTTGTGGTATTGGCTCTAAAACTGCCCTGTATGTATGACCTGCAGAAGAACAGCCAGCTGGTTAAGGTGGTGCCTGAGCCAGACTTGTGGTATTGGACTCTACACTGCCCTGTATGTATGACCTGCAGAAGAACAGACCAGGGTAAAGGTGGTGCTGAGCCAGGACTTGTGGTATTGGCTCTACACTGCCCTGTATGTATGACCTGCAGAAGAACAGCAGGACAGGGTTAAGGTGGGGCTGAGCCAGACTCGTGGTATTGCCTCTACACTGCCTGTATGTATGACGCAGAAGAAAGCAGACCAGGGTAAAGGTGGTGCTGAGCCGGGATTGTGGTATTGTCTACACTGCCTGTATGTATGACTGCAGAAGAACAGCAGACCAGGGTAAAGGTGGTGCTGAGCCAGACTTGTGGTATTGGCCTACACTGCCCTGTATGTATGACCTGCAGAAGAACAGGCCGGACAGGGTAAAGGTGGTGCCTGAGCCAGACTTGTGGTATTGGACTACAATGCCCGTATGTATGACCTGCAGAAGAAACAGCCAGCAGGGTAAGTGGTGCCTGAGCCAAAACGTGGTATTGGCTCTAGACTGCACCTGTATGTATGACTACAGAAGAAAGACCAGGGTAAAGGTGGTGCCTGAGCCAGGACTTGTGGAAATTGGCTTACTCTGGCCTGTATGTTATGACCTGCAGAAGAACAGAGACCAGGGTAAAGGTGGTGCCTGAGCCAGACTTGTGGTATTGGCTCTACACTGCCCTGTATGTATGACCTGCAGAAGAACCAGACCAGGGTAAAGGTGGTGCCTGAGCCAGACTTGTGGTATTGGCTCTACACTGCCCTGTATGTATGACCTGCAGAAGAACAGCGTCATACATTCTGGTGCAGTCTGCACTGCCTTAAAGCAATTTATACCTGGCCTGTCAGAGCCAGAGTTCATTCATGCCGCCTTTAGCATCTCATTATGTTGGAATATATTATCCTGCTTGTTAAGATGTGTAGCTGGTCATCATGGTAATAATATCAGTGGTACATAAATTGGGCTGATTTTGTTGTAATCTTTTCATTTGTAATCAATCATGTAGAGACTAATAAAGCAGTCTTGTGTCTGATATTAGGCTGGAGAAAGATGGTCACACCTAAGGTTAGGCCAGAATTCTGCTCCTCGTTGAGTTGTGAACCTCAGAATCAACCATAGAGTAGGTGGCATGAAAGGATTAGATACACCATGAAAACTTCCAGCACTCGTGAAAAATTTCTTGTAAAAATAAAACGCACACTTTCTTTCGGTGCATAAGTTGAGGAGCCCAATTTTGACTGTTGCCATGAGTCTCCTGTTCTCCTTGTATGCCCTTCCACGTAGACAGTGCTGCATGTAGCAGGGGCATAACCATGACTATAGGACTATAACAGAGGCAACTACAGATTACTCAGTGTTCAGTATTAAAAATAAGCTTGTGAGAACTTAAAACCTAACCTGATAATTGCCTTTACTAAGTAATCCCTATTGTACCTGTTTTTTGAGATCCGTCCAAGACTGTGGACTGCGCCTGGAGACCTGGTAGTTTTTATAAAGCTGTGCACCATACTGCAAGAAAGAGAGAGGAAGGTTGGTGAGAATCAACTTTTTCCAGGCTGAAGACTAAACATAATCAAAATTAGAATCTATTGGAAATTTGCTGAAAACTATACAATAACGTCAAGGCTTACTGGAGATCTATAAAACATTGCCTCTTGGACACCCACAGGACATAGCTTCCTGGACTTTTGTAGTACATGGCTTCCTGGACAACCACATGATGTAGCTTCCTGAACAATTATAGGATGTGGGTTTCTGCACATGTACAAGACATAGCCTCCTGGACATCCACAGGACATGGCTTCCTGGATGACCACAGGACATGGCTTACTGGGTAACCACAGGACATGGCTTCCTGGGTAACCACAGGTCATGGCTTTCTGGGTTACCACATGACATGGCTTCCTGGGCAACCACAGGACATGGCTTCTTGGGCAACCACAGGACATGGCTTCCTGGATAACCACAGGACATGGCTTCCTGGATAACCAGAGGACATGGCTTCCTGGATAACCACAGGACATGGCTTCCTGGCAGGCAACCCCACAGGACTATTGGGCTTCCTGTGCAACCACAGGACATGGCTTCCTGGGCAACCACAGGACATGGCTTCCTGGGCAACCACAGGACATGGCTTCCTGGGCAACCACAGGACATGGCTTCCTGGGCAACCACAGGACATGGCTTCCTGGGCAACCACAGGACATAGCTTCCTGGGCAACCACAGGACATAGCTTCCTGGGCAACCACAGGACATAGCTTCATTGACAATTTTAATACATGGATTCCAGAGCATCTACAAGCTATTGCCTTATGCACAACCACAAGGCATGGCTTCCTGGAGAATTACAGTATAGGGCATGGCTTAGTAAACTACAGGACAAGACTTCTTAGACAACACGGGACATAGCTTCCTGGACACCCACAGGAGAGAGCTTCCTGGATAACTTGAGGACACAGCTTCCTGAACATCTACAAGACATTGCTTCCTAAGCAACTACATGACTTAGCTTTCAGGGCAATTATAGGATATGTTATTCTGGATACAATACATAGTCTCCTGCACAACCATAGGACATGGCTTCCTGGACAATTAAAGAACATGGCTTCCTAGATAATCAAGGCTCATGACTTTCAGGCTTACCTTAAATAGACGGATAGCAGTAAACCAGCAAGTACGAGACTGTTCATCCTCACTGCACAAAATCTTTAGCCCTTTTGTGCCACTTCTCATCTTGTACGGCTGAAAGGATCCAGTAAAATAATGTTAAAAGCGACATGTCCCAGAAGAAAGAAGAAAACCAATGAACGCCATACCACTTACCTTCAAACAAAAACCAAATTCTGTGGGGGCGCTATAGAGCTTCTTCCCTTGTGTCAGGCAATAGGGATTAGATTCATTGACATCAGCAAAATACTGTAGGTGGCGGGGATCCTGAGAAGTTACGTAATAGGGACAATTTATCTTGATAAATGTATGGATACGATATGTATTTCAACCCTAAATAATACAGTATTAATGGCTATATATATATATTAGGTCAGGACTCTGAACTTCCCATACCAACACATTGACTGAGTAGTCAACTAAAGCAAAAAACCAGTATAAATTGGATTTTGATAATAAATGGTGCACTTTATCCTCTTGTTATCACTGGGTCTTAGTCTGTTTTATTTCTCTTTGATTATAACAGAGGTGGTAGTGTTGAGTAATAGGACAACTACTTTCATCAATCATGCTGCTGCTGCTGCCAATGAATGTATATAATTCTTAGTTGGTGCTATATATTTTTATGGTTTAATGGTAGATGTATTGCTAATGGGAAATGTGAGTTAGACCTGCTACCATCTACTCTATTCAATAAACAGACCTGACTTCTGCCATATCATCATGTACTCATTTTGCAAACTGCATCTCAAACATTATCATTATGTTCTGGACCCTCCCCACTTTAAATATCTAGTATTGTAGGTCAGCGCTGGAGTGCGGTCTATATCAATCCGCTGTGGCAGAGAGATTTTCCCAAAAAATGTCTGAAAAGTCCTTTACGTAAGTACAGCAGGAAGAGTCAATAGCAAAGTCTCAACAGGTCTGGCATCTGTATTATGCTCCAGTAGATGACTGGTCTTCAGTTTAACCATATACATTATCTTAGTCACAAGTCTGACTAGGAAAGATGTTAAAAAGGTTGTGTCAAGAAGACAGTTTTTAAAGGGAATGTGTCATCGAAAAATGAGTCATTGTTTAAGTCCCGTTTTTATGTTAAACACATTTATTTTGAAGTTTTTTTTTATTTTAAATTTTCTATATCACTTTCAATATTTTTTTAATAATTCTTAAGTCTTGCAGTTTTCACTTTGGCCACTAGGCCTTGTTTGCACTGCTTTAACAGCAGTCAGAGAGATGCTTTACAGTAGCTTCATGCACATAGGAGACTTAACACTGACTCAGTCCCATTCACTTCTATAGGAGAGTTTTCTAGTCATGCTCTGTGACCTGGGAAGAAATCAGTGTGCAGGGAGGTGAAAGGGTGAACTGTGATTATCTCCTCTTGTGACTGGTGGATCCTGTGTTATCTATTCACACTGGTGTCTCCTTCCAGTTTGAACCTCTTTGTGCTGATAATGAGCAGACAACTGAGAATCTTTCTGTACAGAACAGGAAGTGTCAGACTATTATTAGGCTTAGTGGCCAAAGTGAAAACTGCAGGACTTCTTAAAAAATGTGTTGAGCATAAAAATGTGAGTTAAACAATAAGTCATTTTTGATGACACATTCCTTTTAAGAAGACATGGCCTGAGTGTAATACTACATTTCACCTGTGGAGGCAGTGCAGTGTAACAATTTCTCTTGGTGATATCTACTGATCACTAAGGGTTTCAAGAGTGAGTCCGAGGCCAACTATCACCAGGGTAGCTTTTGTATAGAAAGTGGTTGCCTTGTGAGACAGTAGTCTGAGGAAGGAGCTCGAAAGTGTTTTGGGTACAGGACGTGATTTAGAGATCCCCATGTAGTCTTCGGGGTTTGGAAATTTCTAAGTTGTCTTCATTTTGGACGCTTAATAAAAATTAAAGAGAACCTGTCACATAGGTTATGCCCCCCTTGCTGAGGACAGCACAAGCTAGTGTCAGCCCTGCTGTTTCCAGCGCTGTGTCCCTTATTTTGTAAGATGCTGGAGTTTTAGAGCATTTATCCCTAAAATCTTATTCATGAGCAGGTGTTAGCTCCACCCACCAAAGGCTAGCTCCACCCATTGACAGTTATTCACATGTTTCTACCTATTCAAAGTAATAGGTTTGTCGGTTGAGGTGGGCGGGGCTAGCCTCAGGTGGGCGGGGTTTGAAAAAAACTGACACTCTGAAGGACTCTTCGAATGACTCTTCTGGCTGAAAACTGCAGATTTAAGCATTAAATACACGAAAACTCCAGCATCTTACAGAATAAGGGACACAGCGCTGGAAACAGCAGGTCTGACACTGGCTGGTTCTGTCCACAGCAAGGGGGGCAAAAACTATGTGACAGGTTCTCTTCAATTAGAGTGGAAGCAAGTTTCTTTGAAGTTAATTTGGCACATTATACTCCAAATAATGTGATCCAGCACTAACTACATGCTAAACACCCCCAGATGTTACAGCTGGAATTGCGGACCACTTTTGCTATGCAGTATTAAATTACCTTGGACGTCCCCTTTGTAGAGTAATAGAGGCCGGAGCGACGCAGGAAAAAGAAGAAGCGTTTCCATACTTTGCGTCCACTCTCCTTCATATGTAAGTAGCCTTGGATTTCAGGCCAGCTGCCCGAGTTGAGGAAGTTCTGTGAGCAAGAATAATCATCATGTGTCAGCCGGGTTACATGTGTATAAAGTGAGCATGGATATCTCTGCATAAGCAGTACAGCTTGCTTCAGTTGTCAAGTCTCTGTAATCCTACACTGGAGGATGCTTGCTTCAGTCTTCTCTAAACTGTCCCGTCACTGTACAGAATGTCCAGTACACGGTCACACTATTAGCAGCAACTGAGAAAACCGGATTTTGAGCAACTGAGCCGTCCTGGACATGGAAGTTTAAGCTACTTGTCTGTACTTCTCAGTTACCCACCTGTATAAGCTCAGAGTGAGACAGTCCTTTGTGAGCTTCTAAATTTCCAGCAATCATGTCCTCTGGGAATAAGGCGTACTGTAAGAGAAATTAGAGCGTTTTTAACATGCACAGAGATACATTCTACATAAAAGGTTGGTGTATTATAGACTCATTCCAAGTTATGTTTTATGGGCTTATGTTATAGTCTAAGGGCCACATGTATGAAACCTATGTGCAAAAAAGTTAGTTTTAGACCTAAACAGTTTTCATACATGTGGCCTTAAAGGGGTTTTGCCAGGACGTGCCTTATCTGCTAAGAAGCAAATGTAAACAAGCCACGGAGCTGAGAGAGAGAGAGAGACACAGCCAGAGCACAGAGCTGTGCATAAGGGATCGTGTGAAATGTTCACTCAAATAATCACACTACAACTAGTGGATTCTGTATACAAACAACAACAGCTTTCTCCTTCAGCCTCTTAAAAGCTCCTTCATGTTCTCTGTCATCAGATAAAGCAGGGATCTACTCAGATAATCACACTACAACTAGTGGATTCTGTATACAAAAGACAACATATTTTTACCTGGTGCTTTGAAAGCTGCTTCATGTTCCCTGTCATCAGATAAAGCAGGGATCTACTCAGATAATCACACTACAACTAGTGGATTCTGTATACAAAAAACAACATATTTCTACCCGGTGCCTTGAAAGCTTCTTCAGCTCCCTTTCATCAGATAAGAAGTGTGCTCTGCGCAAGCCCGGCCAGCAGCTCTTGTCAGGTCCTATCTAATAGAAGCTTTTAAGTAACTAAGGGCAGGTAAGGCAGCCTGTAGCTCTCTCAGGCTGCAATTTTTGTAATCACATATATTTAAAAAAAAGTGATTAAATACCCATTTTGGAGGATCCCACGTCAACATTACATTGTGACAAAACCCCTTTAAATGTTGATTGCTGTTGACAATCCTGTTGACAGGCGCGCAGCTCTAAAACCAGCAGGCTAGTGAATGCAGCTGTGGACTACAACACAGGCTGTAAATCTGCACCCATGTAGGTTTGTTCATTTGTTTCCATATCCCTTTTGGAGAGTTCTGCACACATATATGGCTGCTGGCCTGTTGCTCAACAAGGTCGGGAGACCCATGTTCTCTCAATAGATGCGGTTCTTCGATGTGTGTGCAGGTTCTTAAAGGGGTTGTGTCACTACATTGATTCCTCTTACCTCAGTCCTGTTTCTTCAGTTTCATTTTTGAATTCAGGGGCGTGTTTACCGGCTTTACTGGCTTTACTGGGTTCTACTAGGCTGCAGTGATGAGCTACAGAGAACAACAGGTCTGTAGCTATAGCGACCAGCACTGACAGCCTATCATTTGAGATCAAACAGGTCTGTAGCTATAGCGACCTGAGGAGCTGATGCAGCCCATACAAGAGGGGATATCTAGGAATCGGTAGGACACTGCTAATGGACACATATTGCAAAGTGACTTGTTTTTGCAAGATCTTTAACATAAAAAGCAATCCTTGTAGTGAGACAACCCCTTTAATATAGAAGATTAGAGGCGATATGTCATAAAATTGGCTTTGAGGCGGCAGTTTTTAGGTGTATTTAATCAGTGTAAAGTGCGGCTGAAAGTAGGATCCTTTCAAAAATCTGGGGTCTAGTATACCTGAAACAGTAAACTTAATGCGCCTAAAAAGGTGCATTGTGCAATCGAGGTACATAGTATATTGTTGCTAGTGTATGTAATGCGCCTCGATAGGCACATTGTGTTATGGAGGAGCACAGTGTACCAATGCTACATTACTATATTTAATGCGCCTTTTTAGGTGCATTGCAATGTGTCATGTCTGATGTATAATGCGCCTAGTTTTGGTATATCACAGTTTATTTATATCGAGAAAATGTCAAAAGTTTTTTTGGGTGCAGCGGTGGCGAGCCTATGGCACGCGTGTCAGAGGTGTCATTCGGGGGCCTCTCTGCTGGCATGAACACCGCAAGTCGGGTCACCACTGACACCCCGTCAGCCGGCATTATCACCCAGCTGCGGAAGAGATTGTAACCTGAAAAAAATCGGGCCACTATGTGTTCTATTGGGCAGCTGGCAGCATGTCCTTGTGCATCCTTTGCACTCCCTGCCCTTCGCTCCTTGCAGAGCAGGTTGGGAGATGCTAATGAGAAGAGGGCCTAGGTTCTTACCTACGATTAGATTGTGAAGGGCTAAAACAGAGAATTCCACAGGAAATCATTTTTGACCATATAAAAGATACCGCCCTTCAAAATAGAAGTAAATTAAAACGACTGTCTTTTTCCATATTGTTTTAAAATACATGGTGCCATATCCCCTCTGGTCTCTTTGTTTTGGTCCTTTAAAGGGGTTATATCACTACAGTGATTGCTTTTTATGTTAAAGAGCTTGCAAAAACAAGTCACTTTGCAATATGTGTCCATTACCAGTGTCCTACCTATTCCTAGATATCCCCTCTTGTATGAGCTGCATCAGCTCCTCAGGTCGCTATAGCTACAGACCGGTTTGATCTATCCTGATAGGCTGCCAGCACTGGTTGTTATAGCTACAGACCTGGCTTCTACTGCAGCCTAGTAGTAGCAGCCAGTAAACGCCCCTGAATTCAAAATGAAACCAAGAAAACAGGACTGAGGTGAGATGAATCAATGCAGTGAGACAACCCCTTTAATGGTCTTTAAAGGCAACAGAAACCAGAGCGGATACTGCACCATGGATTTTAAAACAATATGGGAAAAGAAAGTCGTTTTAATTTTCTTTCCATTCAAAGGTTGATGGATATCACTATTGTTTTTGAGGAGTAATTTCTGCGTTTTGTTCATAGGGCCTTCTGTGCACGTTGGACTGGGATCTTCTCAGTTGCTTTATGTAATTGCGCAATTAATTCTAGATTAAAGGGGTTGTCTCACTACAAGGATTGCTTTTTATGTTAAACATCTTGCAAAAACAAGTCACTCTGTAATATGTGTCCATTAACAGTGTCCTACCTATTCTGAGATATCCCCTCTTGTATGGCCTGCATCAGCTCCTCAGGTCACTATAGCTACAGACCTGTTCCATCTCTCCTTATAGGCTGAGAGCGCTGGTCGCTATAGCTACAGACCTGGTGTCCTCAACAGCTCATCATTGCAGGGCAGTAGAAGCCAGTAAACACCGAATTCCGAAGTGAAACAAAGAAGACAGGACTGAGGTAAGATGAATCGATGTAGTGAGACAACCCCTTTAATTCCATACTGGTCTCCTTTAGTTTTAGGAAGGGGAATAACCCGAAATGCGTTACTGGAAGACTTTGAATAAATGATGTTGTAATTTTATCCTACAACATTTGCTACCAATTTCAGTGCACTGCACTGGGTTCTTTTTGAGGTTAATGCCATATGCTACCAGTTTTTGCCCACTGCCCAAGCTGATACAACTGCTATACAGGAGACACCATATTTATGTATAACAGCCATAATAAAGTATACTTTAGGAATATAGATAGTAGATTATTTTAGGAGTGTCTGCTGAGTATTTCTTAAGCAGGCAAGTATCCGGCTATCTTGATGGTCACCCATCCTATCTAGACTTGACTGATGCTTTTGTAAGAGAACAGTGGGTATTGATCAAGTCCAGATGAAGGAGGTTGCCACCAAGATCACAGGACACCCGCCTGTGAAATGTGGACTCTTCTACAGTGCATACAACACAGGATTTGTTGCATGTAGCTCTTTTATTAACCCCTTAAGCCGAACGCATGAAAAGTAGTTAATGACCAGAATTTTTTTTTTTAGTTTTTTGCCTCCAGCGTTTCAACAGTTGTAAACTTTTTCTAATTTTTCTCAATGACGCAGTCGTGATGGAGCCTCGTTTTATTCGAGACAGTTGTACTTTATTGTGGGAATAGTTTAAGTACACTTATAAATAATTGCATGTATTTTTTTTTTTATTTTAATATTTTTTTTTTTTTTTTTTTACAACCATTCACATTACACAGTTTTTCACACTTAATAACATGTTAGGTAATTCTACCAGGTTATTATGGGGCCGTTGTGTGAAAGCCAAATATTTGTAGGTTTTTCGTGCGTGTACTTTATATGCACAATTTATTTTTATTAAATATTTAATTTATATATTTTTTTTATTTTTTTACAAACTTTTTTTTTTTTTAAAACACCTTTTTATGGTTTGATTTTACTTTTTTTTTACTCCCATGAAGGAGAACTGTTTAACATTTTTTTTTACATTTTTTTTTTATTACACTTATAATGTATTAGCATATTCATATATGCTAATACATTCTTTATCTGTGACAGTCTGACACAGTCAGTGATTAGACAGCACACAGTGCGTCCTAGATCACTGGCTTGTTATACAACAGACAGCCCTGGGCCTAATCTAGGTCCCCAGGGCTGACTGTGTCAGAGCCGTTCCCCCGGGCCTCAGTCAGGTCACCGGGTGTTCCGATCACCCTACATGCCGCAGGGAACCCTTTGATGACGCTGCGGTGACGCACCGCCGCATTAAAAAGGGTTAAAGCATCGGCTGTTGCGGAGGTTTCCCTCCTCCACTTCCCGGTGCTCGCAGCAGTGGATTCCTCGGAATCAGGGCATGTGTAATTAACAGTCCCCGATCCCAGCCGCAGAATGCGGCACCAGGGGACGCCGAGCAAAACGCCGAACGTCTGCTACAGACGAAACGACCCGCACCGACCACCGTCTAAACGTGCGGGCGTTTAAAGGTATGCTTTATTACCTCTATTACTGTGGCTATATGTGGATGTATTCTGAATTGTCTCCAGCCCCTACATACTGATTACAAAAGTATTGCCATGAAGCAAAATCCTTCTCTAATGGCTGTGCTTGCGCAGCTCTCCCCCATTCATGCCTATGGGAGTTCCAAGTATTGCCAAGCACAAGAGGCGTATCTAAAGGCTAATGGGCTGTGTTGCAAAACTTTAGCTTGGGCCTCCCCCTCCCTGGACAACAGCTCTTCACGGCTGTGGGCAAAAACGTTTAAACGGCAGGTGCACTACTTGGCATAATGTATACCTGTGGTGTAGCGTGCTGCAGAAAATTATTCCTACTTCAGAGGTCTGTGCAGTGGAAAAATTTATTTGGAATAGGGCCAGGCTACAAAAAAAATCATCGTACTTTACCTCCAGTTACCTGCAGCTTGCTGCCTCCGGCGGACCACCCAAGGATCCGCTTCCTCCTCACCATCCCGGGTTTTCCAGTCTCCCCCGACACACAGAGGAGGCTTAAGTTCTGTTTACCTACAATGCTAGTGTTAGAACTTTTCCTGTGTCGTTTTGGAGTAAGCGTACCGAGGATGTGAGGAGGTGCGGATCCTGTGGAGCTCCGGAGTGGCAGCAAAAGGAGACTGGGAGGTAAGTATCATTTTTCCCTTTCTTTTTCTATAGCCTATATTAAATAAATTTGTATTCTACTGGAACACCCCTTTAAAAACTATATATTCCAATTGAAGAAAGGAAACTACACACCCCTTTTCCATGATACAACCTCCTTTTACAGAACATACTTTTTATTTAGATATGCATCGCCTAAAATAATTATATTTGCCACTTAAAAATTCTTCCAAAAAAACCCCGTTTTGACATCACAATATTCTTAGAGCTGTAACTTATTGTCCTGATGTTTCTTTGGTGTCATGATGGGGAACATAAGAGTTCTTAATTACTTTTTATTCCATTTTTTTATGAGGCTTGAAGACCAAATTTTTTTCTTTATTTATTTATACAGGCAGTCCCCGACTTACACTGTTCCGACTTACATCTGTCCCCTAGTTACAAATGGGGCATGCTGGTACTTGTAGTTCCATATTCCAAAGCAGATAGTAGCTGTGGAAGAACAAGTTCCAGCATGCCACAGCAGTACATGAGGTGAAATCTTTTTAACAGGGGCACAGATAGCAAAATAAATGTAAAAACCCTCCCCTGCACTATCTAAAACGAAAAAAAACCCTTTTGTGCTGGAGTTACATTTAATAAATCTACCTGATCCAACTTACATACAAATTCAACCTAAGAACAAACCTACAGTCCCTATCCTGTACGTAAGCTGGGGACTGCCTGTATAGTTAGTTTTGCAGTGTTTGCCATACAGATTAAATCATACAATACCTTATCGCATTATTGACCAATACCTATTATCTTTTTTTTATAGGTGCCGTTGCTGATTGCTGTATCGTTTGGTCTATGTGACCCAGCGATGCAGCTGTGTGGTGGAGAGGCCTATGGGCCCTCCAGGCTCAGGGGTTGAATCGCAAATGCGACCCCTGTAGTTATGTCACTGTCGAACACACTTGTTTGGCTAGATTCAGAACTGCCATCAAAAATAACAGAGAGAAATGCACAAGCGCAGGCATCTCCCCGTTCTGAGGGCGGCTCGTAGTGAGCTATAAGCCAGCCTCAGAAAGGGATTTTGCTTTGCGACAGTCAACATGATGTCAATGTGATAATGCTGTTATAAGTAATATTTATCAGTAGGGGGTCGAATACCTATTTGTGGGTCTGCATTTGTAACTAGGAGGGGTTTGCAGGATCAACTTTTCAGTCTGTTCTGTATGGACAGGATATGTATAATGTATCGTACCTATGCAGAGCAGTCAGCCCAGTCAGTGCATTTAAAGCAATAGTGTTACTGTATAGCTGCCGCCATGTCTTGAAGTATAATTGGAGGATTAAGTGAATGGAAGAAACCCATGTGAACACACAGAGAACATACTACTAGAGGCATGGAGGTTAAACCTTCACAGTGATTGATGACCATGTTGCTATGTGTGGTACTATATTTGGACAATGCAGTTATGCTTGGATAAGTCAGCAATGATATTTGGGCACTAGGGCAATTTACGTTCCCCCCTCCTTGTGATCAGTGATGCAGAAGTACAATGACTAAAATATTCAGGAACGTAAAGGAGTCTGACCAGAATGTACTTGACTGGCAGGACAGAGAGGAACATGTAATTATATAAACAGGCCTTGCCACAACCGTTTGTCTGTCTTCCTGTAGACATAAGCTCCTTTGTACTCACCGGAGATCCCCGAAACAGTTCATACTTGGCAAAATTCTTGCGAAAAATGAATTTGCTGTCTCCTCCTGCGGGCCACATGGCCTGCACCTCCACCACGGACTCATGATCCTCAAGGCAGCGTTCTACAGCAAGAGAGAACATTTTACTAAATTGCCAGTGGGGTAAGGCCACCACCTCTCCAGCTTCCAGAGAGACCACCAAGACTGCTGAACTAAGTTAATGGTGTAAAATAAAGACAACGTTCCTCGATGCTGTGTCATACAGTGATCTATACATATAGGTACATTCAATTTCCTCTATTACAAAGCAATTGGAATAAAACAAATGTGAATACTTCTTAGATACTTTACTCAGTCAACACATGTTCAGTGACAACCACTGAGAGCAGCCATTACTGTACCCAAGAACCACTGCAGTAGTTTCCATAGGCCTAGAATGGAATATTAATCTTCAGGATCCAATGCTCTCCTGTGGGATTCTGAGATTAGGAAAACCTTTACTGAAGCAAGCTGTGTGCACAGAGCCTTATACAGAGTTAGTATCTGTGCTCCATTTTTACTGCCTGTGTTGTCCCTGTACATTAAAGGCTCCAAACTGTTTCATGCAGAACTCCATAGACATTGGAAGTCAATGGGCTCCACCACTGGGACCTATAGGTATCTTGCAAAGTGGTACAGTATATGCAGCCTGAGAGTCATTGTATATATATATATATATATATATAATATAATATATATATATATATATAGTATATATATATATATACCAAATGTAATATGTCTTTGGAGTTCTTCTGCCAAGGAACGTTATGGTGCCTTTAATGCAAGTAAAATGTATATGTAGTATGATATATACACTATATATAATATATAAATATATATATATATAAATATATATATATATATAGTATATACATATATACGTTGAGCTGGTAAGGCTCTGTGGATCAGCCCCGCATGAGTCTTTCATGCATGAGACAGAGTCAGATGTCAGGTACAAACGGCTCCTTTAGGTCCGTAGGGGTTTATTATAGAAGCAGATACATAACTGGAAGGCAAAACATGCACAGCAAATAAACATAAAGAAAAGACTCTCATAGCAACGTCTGACGCCTTACTAACATAGGTGGTAGTTTCCTCACTAGCACCTTAGTAGATCTGACACTAGAGCTTCCACCAGTGTGAACACCACCATCCCAAAGGTAGAACTGAAGGATACAGTCCGAACCCGCAGTCCAGCTACCTTGCTGACCTAATACTACAGCATGGAAATCCTGTAGTGCTGGAAACCTATGTAGGCGAGTAAGTGCCACCCAAATACCCTGCTGTATGCTTACTTCCCAATGAAAGAGCCCGACCCAGGAATGGCCTGAAGCCGTACTACAACAGAATAGAAAGACAGACAGGTTTCGAACAGTCTGTAACTGACTGAAACCTATTTAACAAATCGGCCTTTTCTACACCACCAAGGGCTCCTTACCTTGGTGGTATGTGTCCCGGGACTCCTCAACATAAGTCCAGGAACCTGGCTCGTATGTATATGCCATTGCAGACTCTTCCATCTGCTGGCCTTACAAACAATATATATATATATATATAATATATATAAAATAAATTATATATATATATATAATAAATATAAATATAAAAATATATAGTATGAAAAATTAATATTATACATTGTGTGTGTATATATAGTATATATATAGAAATATATATATATTATATATAAATATATACATACACACACACACAGACAGACCTAAGAGGAATTAGGGCCTAGCAGGGCTGATATCACAAGTCTACATATAGCATGATCCTAAGAAAGTCTGTGGGACTGACAGGACATGGAAGATTCTGTGCATAGCTATCCAGAAAGTACAAATATATTTGTTGCACTTACCAAGTCCTAAATGTGGGTGAAGCTCCACCAAGGACCAGCTCTCGTCACTTAGGCAATGCGCCCTCTCTACCAGCATATCGCACAGATGCCGTGCCGTGGCTCCCGCTGTCACTTCTAGTGATCGGCAGGTGCCATCCTCACTATATACTTTCACCATCTGCTCTTATAGAAAAAAATATAATTTACATCAACACATATATGCAAAGCCCCTAAGTAACACATTATCTGAGGAACCTCCTCATCCACATCTTTCCCCACCCTTGGTTGAACTGAATGGACATAAGTAATTT
Organism: Phyllomedusa bahiana; assembly: GCA_025379985.1. Taxonomy (NCBI): domain Eukaryota; kingdom Metazoa; phylum Chordata; class Amphibia; order Anura; family Hylidae; genus Phyllomedusa; species Phyllomedusa bahiana. The sequence goes on along the minus strand of JAODAL010001256.1, from coordinate 6,195 downwards.
TTTGTCAACCGTACTAACTTTATAACCAGTCTTCTATCTGTTACCTCGTGGGTTCTCTAACATACAAAGTAGCAATATTCCCCATAGGTTGTATAAGGTGCTACACACCATGACAATTAATAAGGATTGTGCCCTAGTTTTTAAGTGGAATTTGTGTAATCAGAAATAGTTTTAGTGAATTGCATTGTCATTTGTAATCATCGGGTTTTGCAGCCATTCTTCTGAACTAAACCATCACCCGAAAGAGACCCCAAATATTCTGTAACAACCTGCTAGGATGAAGAACTCTAAATGAAACAACATGCAATGCATTACCCAGTACATGAAGTCTCAAACAAGCTAGAATACCCCAGAGTTAAAGCAACAAGTACCACTTCACTCAATGGGCCACATGTGTGAACCTGTTTAGGTCTAAAACTCACTCTTTTGCCCATAGGTTACCATAGGTAAAAAAGTGAGTTTTAGACCTAAACAGGTTCATACATGTGGCCCAATATGGTGGTGTATAGTATTGGGCAGCACACCTTCATGGAGAAAACCTATTGGGTTACTGATTCATGCACACAAGCAACATGTCACACATCGGCAAGCAGTATGGCAGAGATTGAGCCTAACAAGGCCTTTTTGGCCACCACGGTTGCTGGACCTGACACCACCAGACTTCTTCATTTGGGGTACGCTCAAAGGAAAAGTCCATTGGAACAAGCCACACAAGGTGGGACATTTGAAAGGAAAAAATCCAACGTGAAATTAACTAGAACCTGGAGCATCACGTTGGAATGTACCCGGCAAAAAGCGGAGATCACTTCCAGCATCTCATGTAATGCAATTGTATTTCTTTTTTTTTGGGGGGACTCCAAATTGCTTTCTCCTAACAGGAGTTATAACAGAATATTTGGGGCCTCTTTTCAATTAATCACACTCCATGTAAAGAAAGAGGTAATAACAGTCAGAAACCATGATTTGGATGAACCAGTATAGTACTCACATGAGGACCCCCTTCCAGAGGGGAACTGCTGTTGGGTGTGTTACTAAGGATCGGGGAAGAGTTGCAGAGTTCTGGGAATGGATTTGGGATGTCAGGGAGTGATGACGATCGTGACTCCTCATCTCGTAATCTCCTACAAGAGAGAGAATATTGAGGAAGAGTACTCAGAGTGCTGCGGTTCTGAGCATTGGCTGCCTGCATGTATGTGATATACTTTGTGGCCGATATTGATCCATATCATAGGAACATGGCTCTATTCCTACTGTATTATTAGAAGGGTGAAGAAATCAGGCGATACCTTTTAGCGTCTAACGCTGTATATTTGATGTTAAGCTTTCCAGAGTACCAGCGCTCTTCGTCGTATATAATGGACATGTCTGACAAATAGAGCTGGTACTCTCGAAAGTTCATCATCAGATATACCCAGTTAGTTTCTATAGGTATCGCCTGATTTCTTCACACTTCTACAGCTTTCTATGGCTAACACGATACAACATTATACTACTACAGTATTAGTAGGCAAGAAACATTTCTGAAATCAACAAATGCCTACCCAGCTCTCCATCATAACTTACCCCCATCTTCCGCTTTGTATTAGCAGTGGCTGTGACCTTTTCACATCTAAAGACAGCAGGTCAGCTTTTTCTGGGAGCCCCTTGAGTGGTGTCAGACCACGGCTTGTGCTTCCCTCCCTTTCATATGGGTTGTCTGGTGCTGGACTGTGACTGCTCTCCAAAGCCTCCAAGTCCATACTGCCCCCTATGGAGAAAAGAAAGAGAAGTTCAACAATCTTTCAGGGCCTAGAAGCTCTAAACTGTGTCATCTTCCGTGTTCTAGACCGTTTGCTTTGCAATTATTTCTTAAAAAGGACCCGTGACGTGTCTGTCCTATTTAGTAAATACTTGTATTCTTTGTGAAATAAGAATTCTGCAGCATCTTCTTGTATAACCTTGTGTTGTGCTCTTTGGCTAGGCCTGAGGACTTTTCACAAAAAATACACAATCTTGCCCTGCAATCCTAATATTGTTGCTTGCGTGGTTTAAAGTTTACGTTTTGTGTATGTTGCGATGGCAACGGCTTTTCCCGGACATGCGCGGTTGAGTTTTTGGGACGCCGCGCCGGGTATGTAGTGCTATTGTCCTCGTGGTTTAGTGATTGCCATTTGGATCATGTATTTGGTAGTCTATAGTGCCGCGTTTAGTATACAGCTGTACAATATTAGGATTGCAGGTGAGCGATATTGGATCCCGCCCTCTCATTTACTGTTTTATGTAATTTTATCACTGTATTCTTATTGGCAATGTTGCTTTATGTCAATATTGCCTCTTATTCACTTTGCTTTTTATGGTCACTTTCACATTATTTTCACATATGTATGTACACTTGATTTTATATTGTAATGATTATATTGATTGTTAATTAATGTTTTCTATATATGCACTTGAATTTTGTTTTGTGTGATACTTGAAAATGGCTCTGTGAGAGAGCCGAAACGTCGTTTTTTGGAATATGTGGCAATAAATACACATTTTACACGTTTCTTCACCTGACTACCTGAGTGCTGCAACTTTTTTCGTGTTCTATATTGAAGTTGGCTTCCCTTGCCGGGAATCCATTTGTTGCTGGCACCCCGCTGAGAATTTGTGGAGTAAGTGCGGCTGATTTTCTTTATATATACATACACTGTGTTTCCCCGTAAATAAGACAGTGTCTTATATTAATTTTTGCTCCTAAAGACGAGCTAAGACTTCTTTTTAGGGGAGGTTTTATATTTCTATGAACAATAATTCACATTTATTATTAGACAAAACATCAACATGTATTAATATAATGTAGTGATTTCATCACAAACATCAGCATAAGCAGCCAAACTCTGAATTGCATAAAAAAATGCACTGTCTTATTTTCAGGGGTGTCTTATTTTCGGGGAAACAGGGTGTATATATATATATATAATATTACATATATACATATATCTATATATAATATATATATAAATATAAATATATATATATATATATCACACAACACACACATACACATATATGTATATCCCAGTTTGTAGCTCTTAGAAGACAACTACAGATAGGACACTTTATTAGCTTCAAAATAGGGTCTTGGAGTGGGACATATCGAGACATATGGACAGGAGAAAGCTGCTGATCTAGATCTCTCATTCATGTTGGGACAGATAATTGGTTTAAATTGCCTAATATGGACCATAAGAGTAAACTGAATGCACTGCCGAGTCTGAGGCAGCGTGACAGATGGACAGTTTTCGTGTGGGCTGTGTCTTTAAGCCGTAAGGTTGCTGTTTGGCTTTTGCTGTTGGCATGGATTCTGCTTCTTCAGCTAATTTTCTTTCCCCGCTCTGACCTGCACCCGACCCGATTCGCTCCACCCTCTGGGTTTAAAATGTAACTCCGGGGGAGGCAGGATCTCCTGATACCTGTATTATTAACACGTTCAGCACAGCCGGCAGCTTATGTACACACAGTATAGTGCTGCTTAAGGTGTGGCAGGGAGTAACTGTATCATTATACTCTCAGTATAACATGCAAAAGTGCCTAAAAGGATTGGGGCTGCAACATGTGGATTATAAAGTGGTGCGTAGACAAGCCCCATCATGTCCTGCTGGAACTTGTGGTTCCAAAGCAGCCGAAGGGGGACCATTGAGTTCATCTGCATCTACATCTAAGAAAATCAGTCACCCACATGAATTATCTGTATGTGCAGAAGATCTGCGTGGAGTCTAATATCTGTGTCCAGTGTCTGATTTAATCTCCTCTGGCCCTCAATAGAAACTTATTTTGAGGGCCCATCTTCAATCTATACGGTGCATGTCCATGGCCACTTTTAAGTTCTTTTAGAAGTCCACTTTAAAGAAATCTTTGCACATGTAGGGTTTAATATGATATCTGGTGATTGGTTCTAAAGTCATCTCCAAGGGCGACATGTATGATTTTTGAAAAAACTTTGAGATTCTCGGTTCACATATTTTGATCAAAAGATGTTTAAGCTGCCCACGACTTTCAACGTGATCTCAAATCGGGCAGTTCTACACTATCCTTACCTCTCAATAGAGCCACATCCAGGCCTCTCACTGGGTCAACCGACCTCCTTTATTCAGAGAGAAAAAAATAAAAAAACACCCAACCTGCAAGATGCACTTCTTATGACAGCCTGTGAGAGTGGCAGGTGCAGAAAATCAAAATGGAGGCACCCATTCCCCCCCTTATAGGTTAAAATAAATATATACCAAAAAATAACGTATGGTTTCGCAAAAAAAACACTTCTGAAAAAACAATGCAAACCGGGTTTGCCACTGGCAGGGCTGGGGCACACAAAAATAAATATATAAAAAAATTAAAATTTTTTTTCCAAAAACTTCCCAGGGGCACCCCACTCCTGCAAAAAATGGAAATCGTGAAAAAAACCCCAAAAGGGGGCATTTTTTTCCCCTTTTTCATAGTGTCCCTTTGAGATTTCGGGGTTACATTTTTATAAAAGGGTGTTTGGTGCCCAGCCCTGCCAAAATGGGCACCCTTTTCATATTTTTTTTAAATTTTTGGAGCCCCAAACGAATATTTGGTTAAAAAATTTTAATAGAAAAAAAAAAAAAAACCCACCTGCAACTCCTTTTTAAAATGTTCCCAAAAAAATAAAATGGGGGCAAATTTTTCCCGAAAAAAATAGTCCCTCAGGGGTTGGGGTTGAAGAAATTTTAAAAAATATATTTATAAAAATGGGTTTTCCAAACCCTTTTAAACCCTTTTTCCTTTTTTTTTTAAATGTTTTTTAAAAACCAAAAAGAAAAATTTGGAAAATTGAATTTAACCTAAAAAAGGGTTCCTCCATTTTGTTTTTTCCCGAAACCTCCCCACTTTCCCCGTCCTTTCATAAAAATGCAGCTTGCAGGTTGGTTTTTTTATTTTTTCCCTCGGGTTTAAAGGGAAGGTGGGTTTGGACCCATGAAAACCTGGAGAGGCCAATTGAGATTAAAAAAGTGGGGACTGCCCTTTTTGAATCACTTGAAAGTCGTGGCACCCTAAAACCCAATCTTTTATCAAAAAAATTTGGGAACCGAGAATCTCAAATTTTTTTCATTTAAGAAAAACAGCAAAAAATGCTTTTTTAGGGATTTCCAGTAAGTTTTGCCCTTTTAAGGGGAGTTTTTTGGCCCCTTTTTTTTTACAGGGCATTAGACCCAATTAGCTACACATGTATGACTTTTAAAGGAAAATCCGGGCGAAATTTAATACTGGAACATGTAGAGCACTTTAAAAGTGGTTTATCAACCAAAAAGTTTTTTTTGAAACTAAAAAGGCAAAAATCTAAATCCCCGACCGAACAGGTTATATTTTCAGGAGCATTCTACACTACTAATGCACGCAAGAAAAATGGCGCCTGGGTGCCAAAAAACTTATATGTTGCCCTAGGTGCACATTATTATAACAGTTTTTTGGCCCCCAACCAGGGGGACCCTCTTGTTTTCGATTGCCCAGTCAAACCCCGGGGTACATTCCAACAAAGGGAAAAAGTGAAAGGAAAATTTTTCAAGTAAGCTTTGCACATGCAGAATTTAATGGGATATTGGTGATTGTTTCTAAGGTGAGCTCCAGATGAAGTTGACTTCTAGTCCTTTGGGACCCTGAAATTTCAGGTGTACATTACTGTAACAGAGCTTGGGTTCTCTGGAGGATCCTCTAGTATTGAGTCAGTCCAACCTGGTGTGGCTAGATACCACTAGATGGCCATTCCTGGTAGAAAATTGAACCACGCTTTAATCTTTTTCCACTTTTTTAGGGGAAATAATTTTTTGATGGTTTTGTATGGAAAGGGTTTTCCCTGGGGGGCCGCGGGGGCCCCCCCCGCTGCCCCCCGGCCGCTTCCCTGCCTGCCCGGGCCGCCGGCGGGCAAAATTTCGGTCACCCGCGGCCCCCCCTCGTCCCCAAAGCCCGGGGGCTTACCCGGCCCCCTGGTGAAAAGGGGCTCCTGGCTGTCCCGGCCCGTCGTGCGCATCGCCCCCCCCTAGCGTGCGCGCGCGCCGGGTGGTTTAAATTTAAAGGGCCATTTTCCCGGGAAATTTTTTCTTATTCCGGGCTGGGGCCCAAATAATTTTATTTCCCCCCCCGGCACCCGTTTTCCAATTTTGGGGGTGCTTAATTTAGGTTTTTGGGGTTTTCCCCCTTTTGTCCCCTATTGCT